>VYXH01012188.1:191581-206476 GCA_013397275.1 Burhinus bistriatus | reverse complement strand
GGTGCATGGGGTTGTTCCTCCCTAGGTGCAGGACCCTACACTTGCCCTTGTTGAACTTCATTAAGTTCCTCTCCACCCAGATCTCTAGCCTGTCCAGGTCTCACTGAATGGCAACACAGCCATTCAGCGAGAATGTTTGTTGTGTTACTGTTGTTGGATCTTAAAGTGAATAGCCCCAAAATTGCCTGAAATCATTATCTCCCCTAGACAGACATTAACACAACAAGTGTGATCCCAAGTTAATACACAGAAATTCTTCACTGGTAAGTAATGAACACAAACTGTAAAATATTTACATTGGTAATTGTTAATTATACAATTGGTTGCAATTTTTTGTTTGGTTTGTTTTTTTAAGTTCACCAAAGAACAAAGGAACAGTAAGAGAGATACCAACACTGGAACAAGGTCCCCATTTTAGAGAGGAACATTGAAGACAAAGCTTGAAGCAGAAAAGCACTTTCTGCAGTATGTCTGAAATGGCAAATTAATTGGAAGAATTAAAAGCACATGATTCACTAAATATCAGAAAACTATGCAGGCATTTAAGTGTTTCGACAATTTTGCCCCTTTTAAGAAATATATTTAAGACAACTTAAAACAAATAAACAAAAAACCAGCATTATGATAACCTGAAAGAGTCTGTAACTGAACAAAGAAGTCTTTGAGTCAAACAGTTATAGATCTGCTTGCAAGTGCATGGATGCATCTCACTAAACTTCTGCCATCTAAAACAGGGCATTTAGTGTATCTCTAAAAGCAATATATGCAGAGAGGTGGCTCCAAAGGGTAATTTTCCTCTGTGAAGCACAAGACTCCAAAATTAACTTCACTCTGTCCCACTTCAAAATACTATTCAGTGGTTGTTTTAAAGTCCTAGTTGTTATACCATAGTAAGTATTTAACTCTTTGCCCTCTTTTTTTTTTTTAATAAAAAATGAAATTTAAGAAATCATAGATATGATGAAAAGCTTAAAAATATAACTTTGAAATCATATTTCTAATCAATCAAAGAACAAGTGAAGGTGAAGATGATGGTTGTTGCTGAAGACAACCACTTGTTGTCTTTAACAAATGGTTGTTGATGACGGTAATACTAAGCTCCTAGAAGAAAGCATGTACTGCAAATTTAGAGATCAAATGTGCACTTATAGAATTGGGGTTTTTTTCAGCTGCTAAGCATAGGTACCTGGGGATATAAGTAATTTATTTTCACTAGTCAACGGAGTCAAGTCCCTAATGTTACTGACTATATGCTAAGTTGTAAACAAGTTTTATTCCAGCACTGACCTGGCATTCAGAAGGTAACATCCATAACCTTTAATTTTTTTTTTTTTTTAACTGCATGTCTGTTCATTATGTGCTACTTCTACGTTTGGATTACTGATCTAAAAAGAACACTCTCTACAGATGAAGTATACGTCTATAACAGTGCTTTTATGCAAACAAATTGATAAGTGTATTATAAATATATACTACTGGGAACACAATGTCTGTTCCCAAGTGCCATTAATGTATTTATGGCCTGTTTCAATTGAGCTGTTAGTCCACTTTTCTGCAGTAAGACCATTGGAAGGGAATGCAAGAGAAAAGAAACAAGGACATAGATGTCACTGAAATGTAGATGCGTTATGGTGATGATGCTTAAGAGAAAAAACAGCTAGAGTGGGTAAAGAAGAGGGTGATTGTGAGTGCTTAGTGATCAACATACCACTCCAGGTTGCAGCACCACTGATGATCAGCCTAAGCATTAGATAGGACTGGACCAGTGCCAGTCCACCACAAGCAGAGAATAAACCTAAACATTTGCAAAAACTATTTATGAGTTACATGCAGGATGTACACATAGACCACCAATTGATTTTCTGCTGCAGTTAAAATTTTGCGGTGGTGAGACAGTTAAGGGCAGTTTTAAATCAGCTTTAAAGTATGGAAGTCACATGACAAGCTAGAGCTCTGTTTTAAGTCAAAGGAGATTTTTGAGCTGTGGTGCAGTTGTCAACCTGTCTAGTATAAAGTAATTCAATATTTTACATACAGTAGTGTAAAATAAAATTAACTGTCGAAGAAGAAATAACTTCTTTATTAACTTTATTGGTTAGCCTTGTTAACTATTTAAACAAAGTCCTCATGCAGAAAGATTGTATCTGTGAAGAAGGTTTGACACAATTCTTATTATTCTTTTTCTAACCTTTGTGAATGAGGAAGGCCACTCGGTTTCCAAGGAATTCTGACTTTCTATCATGTGCAAATTTTCTCCTGGTTTGCCCTTCTACAGGATGCTCATGATACATCACAGCAGCATTATAAATCACAGATAATTTTATTTTACTATTCCTCTGGTACCTGGAAACAAACAAACAAAAAGAAGTTAAAAAAAGAGTGTAATCAAATTAAAGGCTGGTATACTGAAAGAACAAATAGTAATTATTTAGAAAAGTTAAAGTATTCAGAAGCTTAATTGAAAAATGCTTTTCTCACCAGGGAAGGATCTTTGCTATAGAAGTCAAGGACTCTTTAGGAAGACTTCTATAAAACATAACTCTTATTTAGCACATCTAATCTTTTGACCTGCAAACAATCAAATGGAAATATTTAATCTAGTTCATAAAATAGTGAATTTTTTTGAGTAAAATATGATCATATCAATTTCTTACTGAAACTGTATTTGAATGTCTGGTAAAATTTGCTACGGCAACTGTAATAAGAAAATTGATCCTGGAGAAAGAAACAAAAAACAAAAATAACCCCTAACCCCTAGAAAAATCAGCAGTAAAGTGTAAGATAGAACTCTTAGAATGTGGATGTGTGGGTTGTCTAATATCTACCATGGAAGACAATGAAGTTGAATTATGAAACACTGGTGTATATGAAAAAAAAAAAAAAAAACAGTCCTGCAATAATTTTCAACCCCCTCTTCTAAAATACTCAAAACTTCCCACAAATATGAATTAAGAACTTATTATGACTTTATTAATACTCACCAGCTCAGAAGATGTCATTACTGGTGCTTATTGTACTATAGTTTAATAAGCCTGGAGTTTTTCTATCAGTTCTTTTTTTGTATTGTTTATATGTAGAGTAATAGAAGTGTCTCTGAAACTGTTTCAAAATGAAACAAAAAAATAGGATCAGTTTTCACCCAAAAATCTTTTGCATGACATTGTAAGTGCCATAAGTAATAGGCCTGACTGTAATCTGAGATATATGGGATCTACGGCTGCAGCTACCTTAGACATTCCTGCTAAAATTATTGTTGCAAGTGCAACTAATATTTTCTTAAAGATATGTCCTGACTCATGGTAAATTATGTAAGAAGACAGTCAATCTTGGTACATTTCTGCAAAAGCAATGACAATACCCTTCAGAAAAACTCTGAGATCGATGGTCTAGGGATTGGTCTCACTCACATTTCATAACTAGACAGTAAAGCCATTGACTCCTGAGTACCAATGTCTGTACTCAGTGTTATATTACAAATCAGAACTAAGCATCTCTCTGTCAATCATTTTCTGCAATGCTTTCACTGACAGAAACAAAATGTTTCTGCCATTTCATCACAGCCGAAAAGTAAAGGCATAGGCAATTTAATCTGCCTGAACATTTGTTTAATAGGTTGTTTCATGCATATTTTTTGATACAAAGCAACAAACTACTCATTAAAATGAGAAGCAGCCACACACAATTTTTCCAGGTTTGCTTTAGCACATTTCCTGAGAAAACTGTTCTTTCCTTGTTCAGGAAGGAACCCAGCCTTTCTAATTCAGGGTAGATGTGCAGAAACACAAACAGATGTTAGGAGTTTATTACCTCTTGAATTTTCCTGGAATAAAATGGAGCTGACTGGGTTTTTCATGCCTTTGAAAATTTCTAGTGAAAGTCAAGAAGGTAAACCCTGTGCATTTCCAGTGTGTGTATCGTTTGCCAGTGTGGAAGCAGGAAGAGGTATAACTAAAAGACAAGATATAGGTAGGAGATCTGGGAGCAAAACTGTACTGATCATTACTGATTCTGCAAGGAGTAAGCAGGATATGTCAAAACCAAAAATCTTTGTCTTTTTCAGGTGGGAAGATTATTAGCAAAAAAATTTGCTATTTATTGTTGATAGTTTGGATTATGACAGTAGTTGTATGGAGAAAAAAGTTCTGAACCAGAAAAGCATTAGTTCCCAAACATATTTGCATTTTACATCAGCTTAGTCATGAAATTTAAAGTCTGTAACTAACTTATACAGGTAATAGTCAAATTCACTTTTTGGTTATGTGATTTATTAACTAGTTTTGTACAAAGAACCCATGAGCTTCATTACCGTAGCATTTCTCTTACTGGGAAAAAAAGCTGAAAGAAATGAAACATTGTTTGTAACTTACCAGCATCTTTCTGCCCTGTTCTAACCTGAGAGCCACAGCGTTTCTGATCTAGAGTGTGTTTCAGGGGCTGCTCCTTAGCTGTCTGAGACACCTGACCTGAAATGCACCAATTACTAGGATGGTTAGCTTGTCCACCTTGGTAATGGCTTTCTCATTTTCTTAGATACTGATAAAACTCTGGGATTACTTTATGTATCTTTTTTGATGTCGCTGTTCCAGCAGAAATTTGATGTACTCTGTATCATTACAACACAGAGGTGCTTTGCAGACATGAGTCTCTGCAGCATAAGGCGGGTTATATATAAGATAAAAGCAGTGCTCCTATGTGCAGTTCTCAAGTCTTTCATGTTTTTCAAGTATCTGCAGCTCTCACATTAACCCTTTTCGGTCTCAGGTGCTTTCTCCCTCATGTGAGATCTGCCACTGAATTAACTTTTAGCTAACGTGGAAATGTCAGTCTCATCAGACAAAGTCATTTCTACTATGCTCATTTGAGCAGATATAAAACACGTTCATGAAAATCAACATAAAAGAATAATTTGCTTTAAAGGAACAATTAAGATTTTGCTTCTAATCCAGTCCTAGTTTTACAGCTCTCTGAGTATTATGTGTTTAAGTTATGTAGTTTTGGAGTTTCATCTTTTCTTATGTGTTTTAATGTTGTTCCACGTATAGTGTGATGGAAAATATAATGATGATAATAATAAAAAAAGGGAGAGATTTCACAGTAGCAATGCAAGGTAGTGGCAGCATGATGCGAAGTCAGCTGGATTAACAGAATAAATTAAAATTCACCTTCCCCATATAGAGAAGGTTGATTTTTTTTTTTTTTTCAATCTTATGATAGATAAAATCTCCTTTTCACTGTGCTCACACCTTTTGCAAAAGGAGAAGGGAGAAAAAAGATTGTGTGACATCACTGGTAATGTCAAATTGCATCTTTCTGAAAACCCTATGGTTTTTGCCTGCTAAAATTCAGACACAGGTTTTTCAGACAGTGAAGGCTTTCCTTTATGATTTTTAAAACACTGAAGGCAAATATCTGACAGAGTTTTGGCCCCTTCTCATGTTCCACAGAAAAAATGCCTTTGCCTGGTAGCAGAACTGTTCATCTCCCAGAGAAATGTATCTCACTGTACCTAAACTACAAATCACCTCAGCTGAAACTGTCACCATCATTAGTGGAAACACATGCCTTCACTTGGATACTTTTTACTGAAAGAGGTTTTCCTCAGGTCTGGCCCTACTTGGCCTGACCCTGGTACAAGAAAAGAAATGGGACCTCCTCTTCAATCCTGGCTTCCCCTCATCTTCTCCTCCAGCTTCTGACTTGCAGTTTACTTGACAGTCTTGCACTTTTTCAACAATGAGACACTCCAGGGTTAATGCCACCTTGTTCATCGTGTAGAAACAAAAATAAATGCCGTAGACTGAAACAGTATCTTCCTTCTTCCTAGAGAAGGCGGCCTCTAAATGGAAGTTTACTGTTGATAGCTAATATATTTGACAATAAAATAGGTCATGTGTTACTTTTTTTTGTTTGTTTACTTGAAGGCCACGACAATGTTAGAGAATTAGAAAGCAAACTAACAGTAGCAGTCATCTGATGTAATCCCTCTTGTAACCCCTTTGCCCTCTATGAGCAAAGGAAAAGTGGGATGATGTGTAATTAATATTGTTAATGTGAAAATGAAATGTGAAAAGCTGGAATTGTTAACCTTAGGGTATGGTCCTCAGTGTTTCCCGTATAAGACCGTATTTTCCACACACAAGTCATATTCAGTATACCTCAGCTATACAGAATATCACAGAGTAATACAAATGACAAAGGAAAGGAAGAATTGGTGCAATTTTAACTCAGGACCTTGAGTACATATTTTTTGAGGCAGTCATTGAATGAGAGGAACAATTCTGAAGAGATTTCTTTTTAAAAGAACTAGCAGTTATACTCTGGCTGGCAGCCTGTCACAAACAGAGTCCCCTAGCAATTGGTACTGGGCCCCACGCTGTTCAACATCTTCATAAATGATCTGGACAATGGGACTGAAAGCACCTTCACAAAGTTTACTGACGAGACTAAACTGGGTGGTGAGGTGGACACGTCAGAAGGGAGAACCATCTTGCAGATAGACCCAGACAGGCTGGAAGAGTGGGCCAGCAACAACTGTGTGAAGTTTAACAAAGTGTAAGTCCTGCACCTGGGATGACAGAACCAAAGAGCTTGGTACAGGCTAGGATCTGTGTGGCAGGGGAGCAGCCTTGCTGAAAGGGAGCTGGGGGTCCTGGTGGACAAGCTGAATATGAGTCAGCAGACAGTCGCTGCAACGATCAAGGCAAATTGCATCCTGATCTGCATCCACAGGGCCATTACTAACAGAGACAGAGATGTGGTCATCCCGCTCTACTTGGCGCTTGTCAGGCTGCCTCTGGAGTACTCTGTCCAGTTCTGGGCCCCAACGTTCAAGAAAGACTGGTGAGGGTCAAAGGAGGGCCATAAAGATGATCAAAGGGCTGGAGAACCTGCCCTATGAGGAAACACTGAAAGAAATAGGCATCTTCTCGTTGGAGAAGAGCAAGCTCAGGGGGGCTTGCTCTCATCACAGTATTCCAGTACTTAAAGGGCAGCTACAAAGAGGACAGGGTGGGGCTCTTTTCAAAAGGAGCCACATGGAGGCCAACAGGCACAAGTTGCACTGGGAGAGGTTTCTTCTCAACATAAGAAAGAATTTTTTTTACAATGAGAACAATTACGTACTGGAATGACCTCCCCAGCTACATAGTTGAGTCCTCATGGCTGGAGGTTTTCAAGATNAGCAACAACTGTGTGAAGTTTAACAAAGTGTAAGTCCTGCACCTGGGATGACAGAACCAAAGAGCTTGGTACAGGCTAGGATCTGTGTGGCAGGGGAGCAGCCTTGCTGAAAGGGAGCTGGGGGTCCTGGTGGACAAGCTGAATATGAGTCAGCAGACAGTCGCTGCAACGATCAAGGCAAATTGCATCCTGATCTGCATCCACAGGGCCATTACTAACAGAGACAGAGATGTGGTCATCCCGCTCTACTTGGCGCTTGTCAGGCTGCCTCTGGAGTACTCTGTCCAGTTCTGGGCCCCAACGTTCAAGAAAGACTGGTGAGGGTCAAAGGAGGGCCATAAAGATGATCAAAGGGCTGGAGAACCTGCCCTATGAGGAAACACTGAAAGAAATAGGCATCTTCTCGTTGGAGAAGAGCAAGCTCAGGGGGGCTTGCTCTCATCACAGTATTCCAGTACTTAAAGGGCAGCTACAAAGAGGACAGGGTGGGGCTCTTTTCAAAAGGAGCCACATGGAGGCCAACAGGCACAAGTTGCACTGGGAGAGGTTTCTTCTCAACATAAGAAAGAATTTTTTTTACAATGAGAACAATTACGTACTGGAATGACCTCCCCAGCTACATAGTTGAGTCCTCATGGCTGGAGGTTTTCAAGATGCAATGGGACAGGGTGCTAGATAATCTCATGAAAGGCTGGACCTGGTGATCTTTTGACCTGGGCTGTTCTGTGATTCCATGATTCTATTGATTTTGACAGCCTAGAGTAAGCCTGGAAGCATGCCTGGCTGCACAAGACCTCTCTGCTCCCTGCTCCCTGTCAAACAAATGTGCCCTCAGAATTGCTGGTCACTGTCTGAGGAAACTGCAGATGGACTCTGGAGCACGTTTTCTCTTACGTTCGCAGCAGAATTCAAGACTGCTGGTGACGGTGATCTTTTCCTATCCAATGCAGTCAGTTAGCTGTACAGTGGTTACTTCTGGTAGCATGGACTTTGTTGATAGCTGCTCCCTGTCTGTTTATTTGTTTGGGTTCCACTTTAATGAACAGAAATCAGACAAAGCCAGTTGCAGAGAGATGTTTTTCTTCTTGTCGTTGCTGATTAATGTCTTCTTTAAGAGTATAGAAAATTACCACACAGTCTAATTTGTCTGGTTATGAGCTTGGTTTTCTTATTTATCTACTTAAATATTTTAATGACCATAAGTTTGGATAGTGCATGTTTTTAACAAATTGCATTCACCCAAGTTTTATTCTGTTCAACTTCCCAAGTAATTTAGGAGAAAGTTGTCCTTGTTTTGCAGTTTCTCAGCTAAGGTTTGACACACATTGCACATGTTGTTTGCTGGGTGATCAGAAATGAATACACTGATTTCTTGTTCTTGTAAAAAGTTAAGATTGACTTAATGGAGTTGCCTATTTTTAATAAATAAGATTTTTTCATGCTGTTAAAATACAAGCGAGGTTTTAATTTCACTTCTCTGATAGACTGTAAAATATTTTACCATTAACACAGGAATAAATAGGTTTGAAATCTGCCATAGATTTAATCTCTCAGGGAGCCAAGAATTGCCTATCTACATGGTGGTGGAGCAGGACCAGCCTCCCCCCCTCCCTCCCTCTCCAGAGAGTGAGAATTGGCAGGACTGCTCTTTTCACCTATGAATAGTCAGAAGAAATGAAGTTGTGAACAGAGAAGTGACACTGGCTCTGCTGTTTGCGCAGCAAAGTGCTGTGTGGTGTGTGTGTGACTCTTGGAAACAGCATAGATTGGCTCTGGCCAGAAATGCCAATGACAAAGAAAGCCCTCCAAGTATTCATTCTAAAATTTAATTCTTTAGGAGAAACTCTAAAGCATTTATCTTTCCTGCACTTATGTAAATCTGGGTAAACCAGTTTCAATGCTACTGAAACGGGCATCTGTGGGGGATCTTTACATTCAGAGTCTGTCAGAAAATATTTCTCCACTTTTCAGTACCTACTTTTTTTTCTCTTTTTCTTCATTTTACTTTGCTTCTTTTTCTCTTTTTTTCATTTCTCCGCTTTTTTTAAAACGTCGTAATTTTTTTTTTCATCTGTATCTAGTAATGATGATTTTTACTTCATTGGCTAATTTTCTGAAATATGTCCCTTAAAATATTTTATATCC
The DNA here is from genome assembly GCA_013397275.1 of Burhinus bistriatus. NCBI lineage: Eukaryota > Metazoa > Chordata > Aves > Charadriiformes > Burhinidae > Burhinus > Burhinus bistriatus. The sequence continues at coordinate 197,152 of VYXH01012188.1, read as the reverse complement.
TTCTATCAGGAACGAACAATACTATTCTGGTAATTGATATTTCAGCTCTTTTTTTCCTTTTCTTTTAGTGAACTTGTTAATTTGGTACTTTTTTTTTTTTGTACAAATTAACTGATCAGGCTACAACAAATATTTCAAAATTATTTAGATGTATTTTCTTTCATTTAATCATATAACACAAATTCCACATCATAAGAAAGAATAATAACAGTGATAGTTGTTCTTACTAATGCATCCTTTACATAGCCTAGTCCTAGTCTTCTTTATTTCTGCTCACATGAAAACTTTTTGTTTCTATGGTAGGCTTTTCCTGCACCTTGTGGGATGTCCTAAGGTGAATACATTAGTAAATATGTATTTTTAGGGTAGAAAAAGAGATAAACTATTAAATTGTGACTCAGTTATGATATGAAATAAATATTGAAAGCCCATATTGCTATTAAATGAGAAACCATAGCCCCCTTGTTTCATTCAGCACAGCCAAATCTATTGCCTCCCATCAAATCCAAGTCATAGTAAAAGGAATTGTTTCCCAAGCTATGATCCTCAGTAGTGTCGTATAATTTGATACGCATGTACTGCTATTTCTTTATATACTCTCATAATGGTAGTTGTAGATGTAGGAGCGGAACTGAAAATGATTATCAGACAGGTTATTTTCTCCAAATGCTGCATGCACTATATTTTCTTTATTAAAAATATAATCCTGAAGTGAGCGGGAATTTTTGCCTCACCTTATGCCCACAAGTGCTGATGGTCCTGATGATGCAGACTCCTGCTGTTTGTATAGCAGCTCTGGTGTCAGGCTCGGGCTTAGCAAACAGAGCAATCCCACCACATTTGGGGCAGAGCTGAGGTTTACCTGTGTCAGCTCCCTCTCCTCTAGCGGCAGAGCGTGACAGAGGTGTAGACAGTGTGGCTGTGGGCTGAGACTGGAGTATAACCTCTATCCCCAGGTGAACACAGCATCTAGATGATAGGGCAATCTCAGACGTCTCTGGCTTCAATGCAGTGAGGATTACTGCTTCACAAGAAATTACTATATGCTTGCGGTTGCAGTAATTTTTTGGGTATGTTCAAGGGCAACAGCAGAGGTGCATCCTCCTAGCCTTCACCTGTGCAATGAGTGCAAACTGAGCTCATTGGAGCCCTCTGCTCCCACCATTACCTCCTCTGTCTCTATCTAATTATTTCACTGTTTTAGCTCTTTACCTTCTCCTTACTTACCAAGTTCCTACTGTTAACTCCGTTTCATTTCCACCAGCCATTTTATTCCTTTGTTCCTCCATTTCAATATCCCTTTGACAAAAGCCACATCTGCAGCTTTGGTACTGTGAATCGTCTTCAAGTCACTGAAACACACAAAACTTAACCCAATAATTTGAAGTTGGCTAGAGGCAATCAGCAATTAAACCCATTCTCTGGTCCCATAAGCATGTGAGGCCGTTAATGTCATGCTCTGCAAGGCAAACAAATCCCCCACATGATAAACAGAGCACTCTTTGTGAAACTGCTTGCTTGGGTGCTCCAAGAGATAGCATACCCTGGTTTTATAATGTGTTGGCAATGCCAGAGAAATTAGGGGCCTCTTGCTGTGACAAGTCCTTTTTATTGCAGTTTGTGGTGGATTTGGTTCACTGATCACACCCAGTATTTGTAGGAGGCTAGGGGGATGAATACAGTTCCTTCTAACTAATGCTGAGACAGGACAACTGTTGTGTTTCCCTAAATACTGCTGCTTATGAGATATGATCATGGGGAACTATTAGAAGAAGGGGAAAAGAAACGCTTACAAGTGTTTTAGTTATTGATGAGACAGCATAATGAAATCTTTTTATGCTGACAAATAGCTGGGGGGCAAAGACAGAGAAAAATTGTGTATGATATCTTTAAAAACTTTAGTGGAATTACCATGCTACTGGGTACATCGTTGTTCTCTTGTAAACCAGAAGGTGCAATATCAATTACTTACCTAACATTTAGACTGAAATTCTGAAATTTTATGTAAGTGAAATAGTCGTATTTAGCCTTTGCAAAACATATTATTAAGCATAGCGAGTGCAGGGGTTACTCTGAAATGTCATACATATCTGCTAATAATGAATTTAAACTGAAGTTGTTTTATAGATTTGAAATCTATTATTGAAATAATTTCTTAGACAGTATTACTGGTAACATATATTTGGTTCATCTCTCAGTACACAAAGAAAATGATTCACACTTCAGCAGGTGTTTCTTCTAGCTAAATCAAACAAAGCACAAAGGACAGACCATCAACATATTAGCCATCTGGAATGATGATGTTTCTTCAGTAAAAAACCAAGTAGCTTTTTTTCTGAGAATTGCATTTTTTGATAACTTTTACTATCTCCATCCTTTTAAGTATCTTTGATTACCTCTCCTTCATCAAATGCTCTTTTTTTTGCTATATCCTTTGGTGTTTACATACTAATACAGTAATGCATAACCATTTGACTACATCCACAGTGTCATAGCCAGGATATGTATTTTTTTCCCCATTTTCTTATGTTTACATGACCTTATTTTAAAAAAGGCCATGGACAGGCCACAGGCAAGTTCTAAAAAAAAAGCCTGACAATCTTTTGTATGATCATTTAAAAACTAAGTTTAGAATTCAGGTTGTTTTTACTTTCCTGTTTATGGGCTACAATTTATGCTGCAGAAAGTGAGCTCCTATGCACTGTGTAAAAGTAAACCAGAAAAATGTCAGGACAAAATACAGCATTCTCGATGATGTTATGGTTATCAAATTGTCCTTAAATTATAAAACCAAACTAGAAGTGCAACTAAACCAGTTTTGCTCAGGGGAAAAAAAAAAAAAAAAAAAAAAAAAAAAAAAGGAAAAAAAANGATCAAACAAAACCAGTTTTCGTCAGGAAAAAAAAAAAAAAAAAAAGAAAAAAAAAAGTCATTTGATGCAAAGGTTGAAAGACTCTTGTTTCTCATGAAGTCAGAGATTTGCAAGGATACATGTGTCTGTGTAAAAAATCGGGCCAAAATATACTGAAATTTATGCAGTCAGTGAGACTGAAATTTTAAACTGTGTAGGTTTCAGTGCTAGTCCAAAATTTGGTGAGACCTAAATTCTGGCCTTGTGAACTTGTTGATATTCAGTTGATGTAGCAACATTGTTACGATGAAGATTTCAACATGAGCAAAACTGTATCCCAAGCATCTTCTTTTACCAAGTCCAAAGATCATTATGTTTTCAGTTAGATCCTTGTTTACTGGACAGTTGTCACAGACAAATCTTCCAGGGTTGAATAGACTGGGTTCATCCATAATGTTCTAAAAATAAACATAGTAAGGTTGGGTGTTTGCCTGTCTAATTTTCTAATCCTGTGATAGGATCTAACGTCAATGTGCTAGTTCAGCAAAAAAAAAAATTTACTCTCTAGAAAGTACTTGCGCTTCTATAACATATGTGTACCACAGTGAAGCCTAAAATTAACCCCTGAATAATCTTTTTCCTTCAATGTGGCTTCTAAGATTAGTAACTAAATAACTAAATAGGAGTTGTGAATGATGAGTGAATTTAGGTGATGAGGCACTTGCTTTTATCTTAATAGAAATTTTTTTTCTAAGAAGTAGAAAGTGAAATTTTGCTAGTTGCATTCTTTTAACATATGAAAGCTTCCATATACCCCAGCACAGGTACGTAGGCAAAAATAATTGTGACATATCTGATACTGAGTTTTTGAGGAGGAGTGCCAAGTCTCATAATTTTTAAGGGTACATCACTGTGATTTTGTTTTAGATTAATTGCAAATTATACTCATAAAATATATGCCTACAGTAATAGAGCTATTATTTGTTCACTTTTGATTAAGAAGTTGAACAGAACCACTATAATGGAAAAGCAGAGGTTCTGAATATTCAATACCGGTAATACCCAAAACCTATAGTGACTAAATATAACATCCAGTACAATCCAGCTTATATCTGTGGTTGACTGATTGATGAAAACACAGGTATCTCTGGGAATAAAATATCCATCTAGTATAGTGTCTTTGGTAGCACTGAGGAAAAAAGGAAATAACAGAATGAGGTATTTATGTTCATCTTGATCTACTGTTCAAACATGTCCTTTGTAGGCGAAGTGTTGCTATTGGCAAATGAAATTTCCAACGGAAATTTAGTGGAATTCCTTTTCATTTCTTAAATTATAGAAGTTTGATTTCAAAATAAATAAATATAATTTTTAATAGAGCTATTTTTTTTTATTTCTTCTCTTCTTCATGCTTGAGCACTTTCAGAATACTAAAGTAACTGGTAAGTCAAGTTGCATAGTGTAGTTTGCTTACAGAGACAAATGAAACCTCAAGAATGGTTTTCTTTTCCTTGAGTTCATTTGGAATAAGACTATTATTATTGTGCCTTCTTAAATAATATAAAAATCTGCTTTATAAAGCATAGTTGAAATACAGAAAATATGTAGGATACAGACACAAGAAAAAATAAGTAAACAAACAGATTCCTGCACTGCTGAAATTAGCCTCGTAACCAGGTATGTAAGTCAACCTAAGTCTTCAGCTTCTAAAAACATGCCCTTATTAAATCTGAATGTGCTATATCTTCAAGGATTCCCATTTTCTATATATTAAGATCTGAAAAACTTTGACTAATCACTTATGAGTGAAGAACCGTGAAAGTCATATATGCTGAATGCCCAAGCACTTCATAAATGAACATTTCTGTGTAAGGGGTGGCATTGAAGACCTGTCTTCAAATCTGGTTAGCTGCCTCTGCCCAATGTTTTCACATCTGGATGTGCAGAAGTAAAGATTAATGCTGCTGAAAGAGATACAAATGTCTTCATACATACAACATATGCAGCTAGAAAACATCTGGCACAACTAGTGCCAAATTGTAGCACAGAATCTGCCTCAAGAAATGTACTCTTTCTCTGTCTAAAATTCAGAGTATATGAAAAATGAGAAATGACCACAAAAATCTGAATGTTTCTTTTCATACAAAGTCTGTACTATGATGGTTTCTACCTTTGGCACTGTGTGTCTAATTTTAAAATGTACAGTTTCATTTAAACTATACAGAAATAAGACTAAACATATGTTCCACTTTACAGTTCCAATTTGTCTCTGGCCAGAAGAGAAGAAAATTGCATGTGGGTGTGGGAATAGATTGGATTCTTTATTCTGGTCCAGCTGGAATACTGGACCACAGTCTAACTGCCTTACTCATGTTGACTATTCTCTTTATAGCTACCTATAGAATAAATAAAATAAAGGGAATCAGATGTTTGTAACTGTAGGTAGGATCCACACAGACGCAAAAGCTCACTTAGGCAGACCAGCTCTCCCTGTGGAGTCTTTTAAAACTGCCAACTATAAGATTGACTAGAAGATAAATGGGGCACGTGCTTCAGAAGGACTATTTCTCTGCATCTTTAAATCTTAGATCCAAGTGAAGTTCTCAAATTAAAGAGATCATATCTCATCTATGCATAAAACATTTTTATATAGGCAAATTTTCAGACCATTTACCAATTTCCTGCTGTATAGTTTTCTGGGCTTTGAGAAAGAAAATTAG
>VYXH01012188.1:178579-191481 GCA_013397275.1 Burhinus bistriatus | reverse complement strand
AGAGGGAGAGGGAGAGGGAAATTTCTGCTTTTAAATGACTTTATGTGCTAACTTTACTGCTCCAAATTTGAACTTATTGATATAACTGAAACAAGTAACTTTGATACTTAACTTGTAGGTAGCTTTTGAGATTGAATGTGCACTTTTGATAAGGCATACAGTGTTCTACATCGCTGAAAAGTATCTCGTACAGTAGGGCTTTGATACGGATTCCTATATTACACCTGCATTAAAATCACACTTGCAATTCTAATGCTTAACAACATAGTTGAGCAGTTGGTGGCATTTTAAAAAAGTTAACAGAAAAATTAAGAAATTACTTGCATGCAAAACCTGTTTGTATGTTTTACATGCAAATAACTTGGCTGAATTCTTCATGATGCAGAAAGACAGAACTCTTATGTAAGCACTTTATATGCCACACCAGGTATAAGCATATTTATGATTTTGATGATTAATTAAAATGGCATTAAACATCATCTTTCAGTGAAAGACAACAAACTATTTCTATGGAAAAGAAGTTATGGAATTAATTCTTAAACACAAGTTTCAATTATTTTTTTTTCATTAAAATGTCATTTTAATGGCTACGATAAATAATGTACTGCAGTACATAGAAACGCTGCAATAGGATATATGTTAAGAGGGAAGTTTATATTTTAAACATATTTTATAGTACAGAGAGACAAATTGGAAGTAATTATGTTTGATTTATGATAATATAAATGAAAAAATATGCTATTTTCAATATTCCTTGNATTCTTTATTCTGGTCCAGCTGGAATACTGGACCACAGTCTAACTGCCTTACTCATGTTGACTATTCTCTTTATAGCTACCTATAGAATAAATAAAATAAAGGGAATCAGATGTTTGTAACTGTAGGTAGGATCCACACAGACGCAAAAGCTCACTTAGGCAGACCAGCTCTCCCTGTGGAGTCTTTTAAAACTGCCAACTATAAGATTGACTAGAAGATAAATGGGGCACGTGCTTCAGAAGGACTATTTCTCTGCATCTTTAAATCTTAGATCCAAGTGAAGTTCTCAAATTAAAGAGATCATATCTCATCTATGCATAAAACATTTTTATATAGGCAAATTTTCAGACCATTTACCAATTTCCTGCTGTATAGTTTTCTGGGCTTTGAGAAAGAAAATTAGATTAAACACCAGAGCAATAGAATTGTAGCTGTATCAAACCCTATAAAATTAAGCATATTTTACCTTAGATGTGTTGTTACAATTATGCTGTAAAAAAGATTTACTTGCCATAGTGCCTGCCTTTGTCCTAATGAGACAGAAATCAGTTTCATGAGTGTAAACAGAGATCAACACATCTACAANATGCAAAACCTGTTTGTATGTTTTACATGCAAATAACTTGGCTGAATTCTTCATGATGCAGAAAGACAGAACTCTTATGTAAGCACTTTATATGCCACACCAGGTATAAGCATATTTATGATTTTGATGATTAATTAAAATGGCATTAAACATCATCTTTCAGTGAAAGACAACAAACTATTTCTATGGAAAAGAAGTTATGGAATTAATTCTTAAACACAAGTTTCAATTATTTTTTTTTCATTAAAATGTCATTTTAATGGCTACGATAAATAATGTACTGCAGTACATAGAAACGCTGCAATAGGATATATGTTAAGAGGGAAGTTTATATTTTAAACATATTTTATAGTACAGAGAGACAAATTGGAAGTAATTATGTTTGATTTATGATAATATAAATGAAAAAATATGCTATTTTCAATATTCCTTGTGATGTAAAATCATTCTTGATCCTAGAGAATTGCATAGTTCTTCTTTTGTTTAGAAATAGATATTGATATTACATGAAAAACTGGCAGCTTATATTTTAAAAAATATGGTCGTAAGACTATAGTAGCTAAATTTATTAAATTTATCTTTCTTTATAATACTAAAAGGGATTGTAATGTCTTCTTTACATTTTGTAATCATTGTAATTTCATGAATTAGTAATGAGAAATATATTGAAAAGTCAAGAAAATATTAAAACAAAACTCGTGTCAGATGTTCAGGTATGAATTATACTGCCATTACAATAGACTTCTGCAGTTTCTATCAGTTAGCACTAAAATGGGCTCAACATTTTTATTTCACTATTTCTTTACATCCTAAGCTATCAATACCATGACATACAATATTACTAACTTACCAAACAGTCAAACTGCTCACAATCTTTAAAAGAGCAGTTGCTAATAATAAAACACAGTAACACTGCAGTCCACTTTCATGGCAAAGTTTGCCAGACATTTTGTGTGGATTGCCATAATTTATTGCTTTCTACTTTACCGTATCTTTCAGAAGGTAAAACACACAATGGACTATAAGTCTTTAAATTCACAATTTCTGTGAAAGAGAACTCACTTTTAAATGGAGATAGGTTAAAATCAGATGCAGAACAGTGGAGCGTTAAATATTTAGTGCTTAAAGTAATGGAAATTCACACTCCTTTTTGCCCTTCCTGAACTTTCTTGAGCTGCAAATTAAGAGAAAATCTCACAGAAACAACCATTAGCATAAGCAATTGCACTCTCATTAGCATAGATGGGAATTATGCTATTGATATCAATGTAAGAAGGATCCAGACCTCCTAAGTGGTGCTTGAATCTTTCCCTTTCCCCATGTCAACCAAATAGTGAATTAACGTCTCCTAGAATATATTTAATTGTGATTGAATATGACAGTTACTGGATAGTGAACTGAGGAGTTTTGAGATCTAACAGGGTAATAGGGATGCAGGGACCCAACTGACCCCTCTGTCAGCCTTTCAAAAGCTTTCCAATTATGTGTGATTTTCAGATTGCATGTGTTCTGTTCTAAACTTCAGATGAAATTCTCATTGCTGTGAGTGGGAGCTACAAGCATATGCCATTAGTAGGCGTGTAAGTAGGCTAGTGCATTTCATGCATTGTGTACTATACAGAACTTTTTGCCCACGTTCTCTGTGTAAATGGTTCCAGACTGAATACATATAGACTTTGAACATCAAGAAATAATTGGGTTTGGATCCTAATGCATACTCTCATAGAATTTGTACCTGCTGAGATCTAAAACGAGCTAAACTAATACAGGGTTGTTAAAAAAGAATACAGATCCATTTTTATGAAACATATTCTCTTTTGTTCTGTGGTGTTATTTCGTGTAGCTCAGGACCATCCAGCTCTCTGTGGTTCCAGATATCCCCTGTTTCCCAGAGTGCCTTTTGCTTTCCCTGTTTGCACAATAATATTGAAAAGCTGACCTTTTTGAAATTAGTAAGCACTACTTTGCAGGAAAATGTCTACAGCCTCCAGGAACAGAATCTCTGTTACTGTCACCTTGTTTTGTGTCAGCAGGTTTAATAGGTGAAAGCTCTGTTTAGCCCAAATCTAAATATCTTTTCTGAGCTGTATAATCAGACCCAAATATTCAAAACTATACACTTCTTCCAGCCTGCAGATTAAACATGCTAATTTTTGCCACTGTGGCTATTACACTGCGTGTTGCACAAACTAGTAGACAAAGAAGGGAGAATTTCATATTTGATATTGTGTATTCATCTGAATTTGCTTAAGGTGAATATTGCTTTCTTAACAAGAGAAAAGGTGCATTCCATATGTTAAAAAGCTAACAACTTCCAGCATTGGAGAGACTTCAGCAAGTACACAAGCTTAACAAAACGATAAAATTAAAAGATATTTGGGTTTTGGAAAAGAAAGCTGCTGAGTAAGCAGAATTTTAAATGTTGACAATAAAGGAATCAATATCCTTAGAAGATCTGCTTTTCTTGACTTGAAACCTCTTTCTGTTTTGTGATCTCTCCATAGTCCCAAGATTGCTATTCCCTCAACCCATTCACTGTTTTGTCTGCCCTTTCCACCTAAATGCTTAAAATGAGTTTTGAGTTGTTTTTAAAGGTAAGGAAGTACTTAAAAGAATTAATTTTCATCAGTGATAGCTGTAAAAGAATAGTTCTGGTTAGGATATATTATCACAACTTCTTGTCCTTTTTCATAGAATCGNGGCCTCACTCCAACAGATCCATCTCCTTTTTATGTTGGGAGCTCCAGAGCTGGACACAGTATTCCAGGTGGGGTCTCACAAGAGCAGAGTAGAGGGGCAGAATAACCTCCCTTGACCTGCTGGCCACGCTTCTTTTGATGCAGCCCAGGATGCAGTTGGCTTTCTGGACTGCAAGCACACATTGCTGACTCATGTTGAGCTTCTCATCAACCAACACCCCCGAGTCTTCCTCCTCAGGGCTGCTCTCAATTCATTCTCTGCCCAGCCTGTATTTATGCATGGGATTGCTGCAACCTAATATTGATATTTATTCTCTATTTAAGGATACTGGAACATGCTAAAACATTAAAGTGCTCCCATGATGCTTTCTCATGCTTTCTAATAGTGAGAGCAGGAAGAATAGGGGAAGAAATTGAAGACCACAATAAATGACAAAGTAGTAAAGAAAACCATACCTTTCTGAAATATAAGCTACCTGCACTAAATATGGCATTGACAGTGGAAACAATCTGCTCATTTGTCAACATAGCTTCACCACTTTTACTTTTTTGGCTTTCACATAGTGCAATCGGAGTATCAGTAATATCTCAAATGCAGTCCTACAAAGCAATATGTGCATTGCTTGTTTATTCTTCAGAATTTAACATAGGAGGGAGATATAAGAAGTGAACTTTAAATAGGAGATGATAAATTTTTCAGTACCTTAACCCTACAACTCCTTGATAAAATAAAGGAGTACCTAATTCTACCAAAAAAAGTATCATAATTTAACTTCTTTTATCTGAAATCAAGGGGTTCTTGAAGAATTAAGAGAAACGAAACTTGTCACCTGATCATAGGAGATAGAGTGTTCCTAAATATTTTTGTTCATGAAACCTTTCCTTGTTTTAAATGCAAGTGAAGACACATCAGGCAAGTGAAGACACATCTCAGTTTATTGTCAGGAAGATGATGAAAAGCACAGAAAAGATCTGCAGCATTGCTACAGCTGAATATCTGTATGACCTTATGGCTGACTTGAAGAACTGCGAGGAACTCTTTGTCATTTTGGTTGTACCTTTTTCCAAAGCACAGGTTACAGATGACACTTGCTAAACATCTGGTGAGGAAGATAGCAAGATCAAAGCTACCCACTGTGTCCAAGAGGTTCCTAAATGCTCTCACAATCTCTGAAACTTTAAAATGTATCTGATCTTGTAGCAGACAAAAGCATGTAAGGATTTTGTCTGCTCTTGATGAGAGCTTTCTCAGCGCATTTTTTTCAATTTCCTTGTGGACATTCCATCCTTCTTTATATTTCTTATTGAAAGTCACACATCACTCATTTTCAATCAGAGTAAAACTATAAAGGTCTGATCTGCCAACAGAGCTTTCTCCTTTTATTTCTAAAGGCTGCTTAAAGTGTCAATGCCACACAGAACTACCACTGGCATGGATTCCAGGTTTGTTTGAAATGTGTGTCCATATTTCTTTCTCGATTTTGTTAGTATTATATGAGGATCTTCTCCAAGTTGCAGCAAGTTTCCAGTAATCGGCAAATGAGTTGGACCCAGAAGCCTCTTCATACTTTTCTTACCTGTCCTGTTCCACTTCATAGCAATAAAGACACCTGCAAATACAAGCAGCCCTATCATCTCGCTTAGCAGTGCTGTGAAATTTCTGTATATGATAGATTCTGAAATAAAAAAAGTGTTCAACACAATGTGTGTCCAGCACGAACAGACCAGCCAAGAAGCACACATGCTTCTATGAGAACTAAGAGAAAAACCTAGCAATTGTCAATATTGATTGTAAGTCTGCTTACACTTGATAAAACTCATCCTGTATTGAGGGTGTCTTATGCACTGCCTGAAGCCCTTGAAGTCCCCTTTATTTTCTGTATTGCTATGAAGCTAAAAATGTAATCTAACTCCTACATTCAACCTTAAATAAAAATCTAGCTGCTTTTATGATTTTTTCGTTGTTATTTTAGATTACAGAAAGCAAAAAAAAAAAAAAAGAGCTAAGATAAAGAAAGACAGTTTTGCAAGTGAATATAAACTTTATGTTTTTGGAAGAGGAAATGTAGCAGAAGCTACCATTAAGTACAAGTGCATTGCAGATTTCAAGTAATAGCTGGACTTACAGATATTATGTTACTTCATTTTTATTAGCTGAAAAAGTGCAGGCTTGTGCAGGCTTATACAGGCATCACAAAGAGAAAGAAACAGCTTCAGTCGGTAACACATTTGTAAGAATCTTCCTCTGCCCTCACATCTGAAGGTGTTGCTGATGAGACACAATATTCATTAAATAATGCTTGAATCTTTTTCCACTTTATAACTCTCAAATGCACATCAGAAGCACATGTCTGTTGCTATAGATAATTGTCCTCCAAAAGATATACTACATATTCTTCGATTTTTCTTTTTTTTAAAGTTAAATGAATTACTATTCCTCTCAGTGCTTCTGAAATTGGTAATCATTACCATCATATTATCTTGCTTATCAAAAACATATGCAGCATATGCTAGCTGTATAGTTTTTTGCTATTATTATATGACAGTTCAGGGAGAAAACCATGAAACTTTTTAAATAACATGCCATTAGAGACTTAAGTTTTAACAAACATAAAGCAAACATAAGTTCCTCAAACTTCCTTTTTTCTAACTGAATGAATAATTTCTGTATAAATATTTCTTAATTACTATACTATCATGCAACAAGTAAAATTACATAATTATATAGCATTGCAGAACTATGATCAATAGTTTATCCAGAGAGAAACAAGTTATTAAAATAAAATAATTGTAGAAATATGAATAGATTATGCATATATACACAGTTATTTACATGAACAATTTAGTCTTACCCAGTCTAATCTCTGAAGAAATTCAGTATTTTAAGTACAGTCTGTATTCTCTACGATTATTAAATTTTAAAGAGTGAAAATGTATCACTCCTGATGCTGTTCTGCTTCTTTCATAGAGGTAGACTCAGTTAGTAAATAATTCCTTTTCAGGATTTGAGTGAGAAAGCATGTTGACTTAGTGCATTGACGGAAATAGTTTGTATCTTGATATTTGCAGCCAGTTTCTTCAGAGCTTCTGCAGCTGTTTGAGTCTAGACTGATAAACTTTCAAACATTATTCTGCTCCTAAATTTTAGGGGAGGAGAAAAAGGGAGGAGCTGGTGATGCCAGAGAAATCAGAATATAGCAGTAAATTACAGAGCATGCAGACTGTAACTCAGACAGCTATTTGCAAAACAAAAGTAAGTTTTTCAAAAAGAGTTCCAAAGAATGGTTTAAACTGCTACCAAAATGGAAAAAGGTTCTTCTCACAAAAGTCACATTGGCTGCATGATTATCATCTGTCCTGTGTGCTGCATTTCTTCTACATACTTTCTTGTCTGAGAAGCAGTAAGTAAGTTTTGCTTGCATCAGTTAACCTTTTTGTATCCCTTTTCCTCTGGGTCTGATTTGTTATCATTGTTGCGACACCTAGATGAGAACCTCCAGCCCCCTGGGAAGCACAGCATGATCAGTGCAGCATTATTTCTGCCTAGTTAAAGATCAGAGTAAAGGCAGAAATCTTACTGGATATGCCAGAAACATTGCAGCATAAGGGTGTAAAACTTTGCTGGTTTTCTTCAGAAAACATCATTGCCACTTTACTGAGGGAAAACAACCACTACCAGACAGCTACCAAAACTTTGGGACAATACCACAGATGGGGAATTTTCTCTCCCTTTACTATATGTATTCAACTTAAGTGTCCCCTCAGTTGTGAGCATCGTGTTCAGCCTTGACCTCCAGTGAACACGTCTAACCAACATACTGCTTTACAAAAATTATTCTAGACAAGTGAACCGTATTAAATTTTCCTTCCCTCGCAGCAAGAATGAAAATATAGATTACTGTATTTCCTAGTTTAGTTTGTTCATATTTTCTACTCTGTGTTTAAAAGACTATTGATTTTCAATAATCCCTAATGTAAATGCTTAACAAATCCATTTACAGGCATGAAGCATAGGCAAAAACAAGGCATGCCAAAAGAGCTACAAAGACACAGGGATTCTATGCAGCTGCAGACTATGAACAGCATATGGGAGCTGAAGTCAGTGTGCCTGTGAGACACAGGAGGCAGGAAAATGGCCTAACTTATAGTACCTAAACAGTCCCTTGGTTTGAATGCCATTCTGCCTGAACAGATGTTTTAACCTCTTGATATTGAACTTGAGGTGATTTTAAATTGGGCACAAGTGAAATTTGTGCTTGTAGTTTACCTTTATGGCAGAAACCAAAAAAAACCCCACCTTTCAAACCATAAGTAGGTCTCAACCCATGCTTGATGCTGAATTAAACCATGGCCTGTTCCTGCTGGGATCACCCCGTGTGCGTCCAGCTGCAGTAATACCCACGTTCAAAAAGGCTGTGGCTCCCTCTCATGTCAGTTTTTTTGTACTTTATTGGGAAAGAATGGGTAGTGTGTACCTTCATACTTTAACTACTTGAGTTTAAAACTAAGCACACTCATCCAGTGTCTGTGCACTTGTGCTCCACTAAGCACCAAAACATTTTTTCTTTAAAAAAAAAAAACCAAAACAAAACCAAAACAAGAATGACACATCAGCCCACCTTGATCCATCACGTAAGGGAAAAATCTGCAAATGATGACATGCCTTAAACCAGAGGTGAAAGGTGCTGTTCAGGCTGTTCAGTTGGAGGAAAGCCATTGCAAATGTGATGGTTCCCTTAGGCCTAAGGTACCATCATCAGTATTTATATTTAGAGCTGTTTAGACTCCTACTGACAATCAATAGAGCCCCTTCAGTGGAGCCACTCTGACTGTATAGCAAATGTAAGTCTCCACAGGAGGAGTCTGGGCTCTTCTAGTTTGAATCCCTCATCAGTTTTCATTTGTGGAGATGCTAGTAAATAAATAAGAGTCTTCCAGAAAAAATCACTGCTCAGTCAATAGGACCAAACTTTGATTAGACTGCAGAAAGATCCATCAATCTTCCAACTTTTTTCTTTTATGTTGAAACCATGGTCAAAAACCAAGCTATGTCCACTGAATTATTGCATCCAAAAGATGACTGGGACAGTGTGACTGGGACAGTGTTCGGTCTCATGAGTTAGCACTGGGTAAGTAAAGTCCTTATGTTGGAGAAATAGTAGAAGAAAGGGTACAATTAACCACTGTAAATAATTAGCAAGATGTGTCCCTGGAGAAAGAACAGGAGGATACCATAAATTAGCCAAAATAGGGAATACCAAGATAAGCTCAAGGGGAACAGAACTGCTACCAAGACCAAAAAAGTCTCTTGAACTATGAGTGAGCTACCCTAATTAACACAGTAAAAAACTCACCCTCGGGTAGGGAAATCTCCCTACTAACACAGGCCCCCTCTTCATGGAACATATGCAGTAAAAAGAGAGGACACTGTGACTTTAATTAGAGAGGAGGCACAGTAAGAACATACGGGAATGAGGATGGCTGCTCCTAACTAGGAAGTACTGATAACCGTTGCTTGAAAACATATAAATGCTTAATGTGTGCTAACCTGAGGCATGCTGGCTTTGTGAATGAACCACATAGCACTCATCTCTGCACAGAAATGAAATAAACAAATATCTCGCCTCTGTGTGTATATTGGCTCCTTGCACACTGGGTTAAAAGAACCCAGATTTGGGACAGCACTCATGCATATTCAGTGTAGAGCAAAGAGAAAATATCTTTCCAAAGCAAATGAAGACTCAGTCATTTGCTATGATATTCTGTAGTTAATTTGCACACACCATTTATACTCTGGCTTACCACCACCAAGGTTTGCACACAGAATAAATCCATTTTTGGAATGAGAGACATTTTCAAGTAAAATTTACTCGTCATAACCCAGTCCCGTCACTTTCCCATTTGATATTGCACCAGGTGTCATTTAGAGACAAAAGGCCAGCAACTCATCCAGCCAGGTCTTGGCTAATCATAAACACTAATAAATAATTAAACAGCAACAAAGCAATGAAATTCTTGAGTGGTGAGTTCAGCTGACACAACCTTTTGTGCCTGTAGTAATTCCCTGCCAAAGCAGTAGGCGTGACTGGTTGGAACCTCTGACTTCTGGCCTCTTGTCTAGCATTTAATCTGTGCTTTTCATGAAGGAGGTTGCAACTCACATCAGAGCAGGGCCACCGAGGTAGCTAAAGGTTGGAGCACCTGACCCATGAGGAGACACTAAGAGTAGATTGGGGAGAGACCCGCCTGCTGCCTTCAGCTATCTGATGGGATGTCATAGAGAAAACAGAGCCAGACCCTTCTCAGAGATGCACAGCAAGAGGATGAGAGGCAACAGGACAGCAGAAATTCCGGCTACATTTCAGGACAAAATTTCACAGCGAGGTGGTCAGTGACCACACTTCTGCAGATGCTGTTCAGTCTCCATCCTTGAAGATATTCTGCACTCAGCCAGACAGGGCCTGTCTACCGCAGCAGGCCCTCCTGTGGGTACAGGGTTGGGCTCAGCCTCATGGTTCTTTCAGGCTGAAGTTATTCTGCATTTCTCTGATGGCAATTGAAATGCCACCAGACACAACCAAATCCAGTATTGTTAGGTGCAACTATTGAAAACCCTGAGAAACACATCCCCAAAAATCTGAGGCATTTAAACAGCAAAAGAACCCTGCAAACTGTTTTTACTGGGAGCTTTGGTCTTCAATTTTCATAAACTTTTGAATGGTCAACTTTGTAAGCTTTCTCTGCTTTGTTAATACAGTTAAAATGCCCTAATATTCTCTGTTGACTACATGATTTTATAACTACCAGGCTGTCAGAAGAGATTATTCAGTCAGGAAAGTTCATTGCAAACTATGGTCTCAATAAAATCAATGGAATTGACAGCACTGAGTAAGAATATGAGATGAGACTCCTGAGAATGTGCATTGATGCGATCTCTGAACAGCCCTGTGAAATGCAGACTGAGCAAATTCCCAGCCCTAGTTAGTATGGTGCATAACTTTTTGTCAGTGGAATAATTATTAGTTGCAAAGAAAGAATCATTGCTTTAATTCAGAGCCTATTATAAATAGGAATCCTGGTTATAAAGGCTTCCTAGACATAACCTGGATAACTTTCCAGGGTTTGTAATCCCAGGTACGTGTCGCTAAGTGTATCTCCCAGGTATCCTTGCTTCCTTTCCTTTTGAAATGCACAGATTGCCTTCCCAATGGCAGAAGGTTTCTTTAATCTAAAAGGTTAAATCATTGGCTTCTCCTCCATGAAGACTTTTTACTGTAGGGTTCTTGCATGTGGAATCTACTCCCAGTTCCAATCATTTTTATTCAGCTTAGTTACTTTTATTTTAATTTACTTTTATTTAGTTAATTTCTGTGTTTTATTCTATATTGTTGCACTGGGACACGTCCTTTTGTAGAATAGAAATACTAGAATGAATTATTTTAAAAACTGGTTATTCTTTAAAAAGTGTGAAAAATTGTGACTCTAGATTTTTTTTCTTTCATTTTGAAGATTTTCATAGCATGCACAAATTTACTCTTTTTTTATCTTATTGGCTTGTTACCAGTGGATTTAAGATCATATATTCAAAATGTGAAATGATACCCACTTTCTTCCAAAAGTTTTGTTTGATGAACTCTGAATGCAGAGGTTTTTACATATGTAAGTGTGTGATTCCTTAATGCATAAACATCTTCCTAGTGTAAGCAGAGCAGCTAACAAACCCAGGTTTTCCTCACACAACCCAGATCACAGAAGGGGCTGCATATGCATAAAGAAGGAAATAAATGCTACAGAGAGTTCATTGCTGCTTCTATCATTACAAAGCAAGGCACTAATTTGGCAAAATAAAGAGCCCACTCTGAATTAAGGCATTCATAAATGTCACAGTGTTTCTACTGAAAGCTCCCCTCTTGATTGCTTGGGTGAAAGCAACATTTCCAGGCCCACTGGAGCGTCAAACCCTACCATGACCCTTCTGGGAATGAAGTCGTCATCACAAGTTGAATTTCATGCCTAGGCAAGACATGAGGGGCTTCGCCTTCATCACAGCTCCTGAGAAGCCTGATGACCATTGCATGGATGTTCTGGACAGCCGTAGGAAGGATGAACAAAGTTGCATCAGTGTATGTAGGTAATTACTTGGGCAGTCTGTGACCAGTGCTAAGGCAAGTTTTTGGGATAATAACAACCAGGGGGTACAAAAGGTTATGAACGTCTCTACCTGCAAGAACTTCTGTTTTCCCCTCCATAGAACAAGTCATTCTCTGTATCAAATTGTCCACAACAGCAAAAACTGTCATCCTTGGACTGTGATTTGACAANAAATAAGATGATGTTTCAGAAAAACAGAAAGAATAT
Organism: Burhinus bistriatus; assembly: GCA_013397275.1. NCBI lineage: Eukaryota > Metazoa > Chordata > Aves > Charadriiformes > Burhinidae > Burhinus > Burhinus bistriatus. The sequence goes on along the minus strand of VYXH01012188.1, from coordinate 179,079 downwards.
TCTGAAATACAGAATGCATTTCAGCATTTTTGAGTTACTTTTCCAAGTAACAATATTTAACAATAATGAACAATAATCTGCCTAGACTACTTTCTGAATTCCTTGTGTGGTTCTCAGCTTGTGGAACTCACTTTCACACAATGAAGTTTCTATAAATGCAGAAATTAATTTCAGAGAATCTTAATGAATTCTGTTGGAGGTATAGATTTCACCTGGTTTATACCTGTATTGCCGAAAAAACCAGACAATTAAGATTACTCAAACCAAGAATGTATTACAGATTTTAAAATTTCTCTATATTTGTGTACACACATGGTCTCAAATGGAGATAATCCTCTTAAAGAAGAGTCTGAGACCAAAGCAATTGGTACAGCCTTATGCAGAATAAGCAAACAGAGTATAGAAACACACAGAAAAAATTTCTGTGGCCTTCCTAGCTGCTCCCAAACCCAGGATACATTAAAATTGAGCTTCAAAGATCCTAAAACTCCTTTTTTTTT
>VYXH01012188.1:167661-178145 GCA_013397275.1 Burhinus bistriatus | reverse complement strand
CACTTTCCCATTTGATATTGCACCAGGTGTCATTTAGAGACAAAAGGCCAGCAACTCATCCAGCCAGGTCTTGGCTAATCATAAACACTAATAAATAATTAAACAGCAACAAAGCAATGAAATTCTTGAGTGGTGAGTTCAGCTGACACAACCTTTTGTGCCTGTAGTAATTCCCTGCCAAAGCAGTAGGCGTGACTGGTTGGAACCTCTGACTTCTGGCCTCTTGTCTAGCATTTAATCTGTGCTTTTCATGAAGGAGGTTGCAACTCACATCAGAGCAGGGCCACCGAGGTAGCTAAAGGTTGGAGCACCTGACCCATGAGGAGACACTAAGAGTAGATTGGGGAGAGACCCGCCTGCTGCCTTCAGCTATCTGATGGGATGTCATAGAGAAAACAGAGCCAGACCCTTCTCAGAGATGCACAGCAAGAGGATGAGAGGCAACAGGACAGCAGAAATTCCGGCTACATTTCAGGACAAAATTTCACAGCGAGGTGGTCAGTGACCACACTTCTGCAGATGCTGTTCAGTCTCCATCCTTGAAGATATTCTGCACTCAGCCAGACAGGGCCTGTCTACCGCAGCAGGCCCTCCTGTGGGTACAGGGTTGGGCTCAGCCTCATGGTTCTTTCAGGCTGAAGTTATTCTGCATTTCTCTGATGGCAATTGAAATGCCACCAGACACAACCAAATCCAGTATTGTTAGGTGCAACTATTGAAAACCCTGAGAAACACATCCCCAAAAATCTGAGGCATTTAAACAGCAAAAGAACCCTGCAAACTGTTTTTACTGGGAGCTTTGGTCTTCAATTTTCATAAACTTTTGAATGGTCAACTTTGTAAGCTTTCTCTGCTTTGTTAATACAGTTAAAATGCCCTAATATTCTCTGTTGACTACATGATTTTATAACTACCAGGCTGTCAGAAGAGATTATTCAGTCAGGAAAGTTCATTGCAAACTATGGTCTCAATAAAATCAATGGAATTGACAGCACTGAGTAAGAATATGAGATGAGACTCCTGAGAATGTGCATTGATGCGATCTCTGAACAGCCCTGTGAAATGCAGACTGAGCAAATTCCCAGCCCTAGTTAGTATGGTGCATAACTTTTTGTCAGTGGAATAATTATTAGTTGCAAAGAAAGAATCATTGCTTTAATTCAGAGCCTATTATAAATAGGAATCCTGGTTATAAAGGCTTCCTAGACATAACCTGGATAACTTTCCAGGGTTTGTAATCCCAGGTACGTGTCGCTAAGTGTATCTCCCAGGTATCCTTGCTTCCTTTCCTTTTGAAATGCACAGATTGCCTTCCCAATGGCAGAAGGTTTCTTTAATCTAAAAGGTTAAATCATTGGCTTCTCCTCCATGAAGACTTTTTACTGTAGGGTTCTTGCATGTGGAATCTACTCCCAGTTCCAATCATTTTTATTCAGCTTAGTTACTTTTATTTTAATTTACTTTTATTTAGTTAATTTCTGTGTTTTATTCTATATTGTTGCACTGGGACACGTCCTTTTGTAGAATAGAAATACTAGAATGAATTATTTTAAAAACTGGTTATTCTTTAAAAAGTGTGAAAAATTGTGACTCTAGATTTTTTTTCTTTCATTTTGAAGATTTTCATAGCATGCACAAATTTACTCTTTTTTTATCTTATTGGCTTGTTACCAGTGGATTTAAGATCATATATTCAAAATGTGAAATGATACCCACTTTCTTCCAAAAGTTTTGTTTGATGAACTCTGAATGCAGAGGTTTTTACATATGTAAGTGTGTGATTCCTTAATGCATAAACATCTTCCTAGTGTAAGCAGAGCAGCTAACAAACCCAGGTTTTCCTCACACAACCCAGATCACAGAAGGGGCTGCATATGCATAAAGAAGGAAATAAATGCTACAGAGAGTTCATTGCTGCTTCTATCATTACAAAGCAAGGCACTAATTTGGCAAAATAAAGAGCCCACTCTGAATTAAGGCATTCATAAATGTCACAGTGTTTCTACTGAAAGCTCCCCTCTTGATTGCTTGGGTGAAAGCAACATTTCCAGGCCCACTGGAGCGTCAAACCCTACCATGACCCTTCTGGGAATGAAGTCGTCATCACAAGTTGAATTTCATGCCTAGGCAAGACATGAGGGGCTTCGCCTTCATCACAGCTCCTGAGAAGCCTGATGACCATTGCATGGATGTTCTGGACAGCCGTAGGAAGGATGAACAAAGTTGCATCAGTGTATGTAGGTAATTACTTGGGCAGTCTGTGACCAGTGCTAAGGCAAGTTTTTGGGATAATAACAACCAGGGGGTACAAAAGGTTATGAACGTCTCTACCTGCAAGAACTTCTGTTTTCCCCTCCATAGAACAAGTCATTCTCTGTATCAAATTGTCCACAACAGCAAAAACTGTCATCCTTGGACTGTGATTTGACAACGAAGGTGTGGCTACGAGCATCAACCGTTAGTTGAAGGTTTCTTAACACTAGGCCATTTAATCCCACTTTGGACACATAGACTGCTCAATAATTCAGGGAAGCTCAAGCCCTTGTCCACCTTCTGTGTTAAGAAAGCAGTGCTGTGCCAAGCTCTCAATGGATACTGTTTGTGGAAATTAAACTTCCCCCAGATTTTCTGGCCAGGGAACGAGAAATGACAGAAAAGATCACTGTCAAAGCAAGCATTCCAGACTAAAGACAATATAGAGGCTATGCAAGTGTTTTATGAAAATGGAGCTATATTATTCACTTCTAATGGAAAAATAAGATGATGTTTCAGAAAAACAGAAAGAATATTCTGAAATACAGAATGCATTTCAGCATTTTTGAGTTACTTTTCCAAGTAACAATATTTAACAATAATGAACAATAATCTGCCTAGACTACTTTCTGAATTCCTTGTGTGGTTCTCAGCTTGTGGAACTCACTTTCACACAATGAAGTTTCTATAAATGCAGAAATTAATTTCAGAGAATCTTAATGAATTCTGTTGGAGGTATAGATTTCACCTGGTTTATACCTGTATTGCCGAAAAAACCAGACAATTAAGATTACTCAAACCAAGAATGTATTACAGATTTTAAAATTTCTCTATATTTGTGTACACACATGGTCTCAAATGGAGATAATCCTCTTAAAGAAGAGTCTGAGACCAAAGCAATTGGTACAGCCTTATGCAGAATAAGCAAACAGAGTATAGAAACACACAGAAAAAATTTCTGTGGCCTTCCTAGCTGCTCCCAAACCCAGGATACATTAAAATTGAGCTTCNTCAGGTTCTGCACCCTATTGGAAGGAAACAAGTTCTCTGGAGACATCTTGTTGCGTCTTTGTTTTTTCCACAGCTTGGAAGGTGAAACTATAGCAAAAGCATGTCTGTAGGGAATATGGTCTCTAAGGAACAGCAAGGTACAATTAGTACTCTGTCCTTTAAGATCCTGTGTGTGCATATGCAGCCCAAATGTAATCTTAAATTCTCTACAGCTCTCTGTGGCTGTCAGCGTAATGGAAACACCCTCTAGCAGAAGGTGTACTACAAGAAGATATTTGAAAGCAGGAAAAGAAAGGGAAAAAAACCCCAACCTGACATGGTGCCCTTGAAAAGGGTCAGTAGTAGGCAGAGTAGAGGTGTGGCCAGCTTTTGGGTCATAGTTTTATGTAACAGTGACAATGTTTGATTGTTGATCTGGATGCATTCATACTGATCAAAAAAATACCTCTAATAGCCCAATTCCTGTACAAATAACCAATAAATTATAGAGCCTTATTTAACATCATTTTTGCAGTAATCTGCTTCGGGATCCTGTACACAGACACAGAACGAGAAATACATCACTGAAGAGAAGCATTTGGGGCTTTTTTCCTTGTGTAATTCCTAGAATATATTGAAATAGATACCTTCATTGTCTCAATTTAGGAAAAAACGGCCATGTGTGAAAGACTGATCACTTTTTCTGTACACCACAAGGAGGTGCAATTGATCTTTTTTTGGCTTTTTTAGGTTTTTGTGTTTGGTTTGGTTTTTTTTTTTAATAATTTGGCCTGCCACACTTTTAATGCCAATTCATGTCCCATGAACTTTGATGTTTTCCTTTGACATTTCCTTTTTGGTCTTAGGTGAAAACAATATTCCTTTTGTTTTGCACTTAGCTAAGATAACTGTGATCTGTTCTTTGGATAGCACAGCTACATTATTTTGTCATCAGTGTTTCAGTTTCCTTCCTAACCTCACATCCCATATACTGCTTGTACTGATGCAGGAAGAAAAATAGATCATGAGAAAATCCCCAAACCACTGTCATGGTACTGAGACTTTTTTTGCTTGTAGAAAGTGTGGAAGTCCCATTGTATTTGATTAATAATAATAAAGGATGAAGTTCATGAGATAACACTGCACTGTCAGGAGAGAGTACTAGTTCAGTGTGAAGAGTATTTCTGGCTGTCAGTTCTGTTGAAGTTATTGATAAAAATCTGCCTTATGTATTTTGGATCAGTTGTCATCCACCTTGCTCTTTGACATGGTAGGTAAAAAATACTTTGCATTTGACCTTGGTAGTGTTTATCATTTACATTCTGCAAGTGCAATCAGTCTGATTTAGCAAGTTTAAACAGTATTTACATGTAAAAATATTGTTGTAACCTGCCAGACAAAATCACTCATATTTGTATTTAACTGTATTTCTATGATACATCTTGTGTGGTAGAAATAAAATAAACTTATTTCTTTTCCTGAATTTTGTCTAACATTCATGATTTTATGGATATGGAAAGCACAAGACTAAAACATAATGTCCCAAAATATTTGCTGCTGTTAGCAACACTGATAGAGTTGAAGACAGCAAGTACACAAAACACTTTACAGACTCTGAGATCGTGTCAGAGCACTCTGTCCTGCTGCTGACAGACAACTTTTCATATTGCTGCACGGTTGCTATCTCTTCAGCTTCCTTGTGCTAACTGCCAAGAATCTCAATTGTTAAACTCAATTCCTCTTTCTTTTCTCTGGAAAAGTGTTGCTTCTTTTCAATCTGAGCAGTTAACTGATCCTCAGGATTCAGCAATTATATTTTTTTTCACTCATGTTTTCTAATAGGTGGAAAACCTGAAGACAGAAGCAGGACTATTATAAAGCCATTCCTTGAGCATATCTACAAAGGCTGCATGGATGTGCTGTTCCCCTTAGAATTTAAGTAATCATTCTTTTGCTCACAATCCCTTGCTTCTTTCAGTCAGCACTGTATCCTGAATCTCTTTCTTAGCTCTTCCTCTGAAAGACACACTGACAACACTAACCGACTAAGATGGTAATATCTTTGCCTCAAAGCTCCCTTAAACAGTGCTTTAGCTATCGCGTCTTTGTATTAGTGTTTAGGCCGCAGTTTCCGCTCACACCTCTCCATGTGTTTGAAGTGTGCTGGCTTTCATTGTTTCAGTTATCTGTTCTCATAACTAAGCTTTATTGTGTCTTCTATTTTCTCTGTGTGAAAAGGCGTGATTACATTGCCCTGTGACTTTTCACTCAGCCTTTCTATATAATAAAGCTATATTCCCTTTTGTTCCTTGCATCTGTCCTAATTTGCTTATTACTAACCTTCCTGAGGTTAATAGACCTTGGGAACAAATTTATATTATTCTATTGTTTTTAAATCTTATTGTTAAAAAAAAAAAAAAAATCAGAAAAGCTGGTTGCGTTTTTCATTTTCTTATCCTCAAAAGACAAAAATGTATTTAGAAAAAATGGGAATTCTTATTTGTATTTTTAAGGAGTTGGTAATGATCCTGGACATAACAAAAAATTCATCATTTGTCAAGTAAACATGGGACAAGAACTGAACCCCTATTTTCCTCCCTGTCCCTCCACAATAAGTGCCCCTCCAAAGGCTTCTGTTATGGGTACCATTCATTTATTCTATATCTAGGTAGTAATGCTGGATCCACCCTCACTAATTGCAGTTGTACCACATGTTGGAGCTGATGAATCTGTATTAAAAGTCAGTGCAAACCTTAACTACTCTCTAATAGTGACAATCACTAGTAATCATTGGAGTGATCACTTTGTCTTGCAGAGAAAGACCAACTCAACAGCTCTCTATGGCTGTGTTTGTTTAATACCCCAAAATGAAAATAACGTGTTTGCAGAAAGGTGAAGACGATTTTATGCTTGTACTCCACACCTCAGCTTCAAAGAGACTGCATCACCACAATGAACCAGAACGTCTGCTACTCTCTTTCAGGGATCTGCTTGCAGTTCACCCACCCAAAAATGAACACCAAAAGCGTTGCCTTGCGTGAGACATGTAGTACATCCAGCACACTAACCTGTCTGAGGAGTGCCACTCACTGGATGCTACTTCAGCAATACCCTTTCCTGCATAGAGCTAGGAGCTGCAATTACCAGCAGAGGTACCCCTTCTGCTGCTGGTGGGTTCCATCATTGCCTATGCAGGCATATTCAGTTAAAAGGGTTGGGGAAGTAAGTGGCAGTTTTAGCTATTGAATAGTTCTTGCAGTTGCAATGGGATAATATTTCAGCTTATTCAAATAGGTGCTAATTTTTTCTTCTCATTGAAAGTTAAATGAGTGAATGGCAACCAGTTCTTTAAAAGATTATGGATGATGAGAAACCGGACAGGTTAACCTTTTCATGAAAATTCCAGTCCTCAAAGTTGAATAATTCTGAAGCAAGGGTTTAACATTTGTAAGTAAGTACATCTGTGTCATATGAAAAAAAACTGTTGAAAAATGTGTGGTGAAGTAGGAAACATATGAAGTTCATATTAAAGTAAACTCAGTTTGGGAACAACAGTGGTCCAGAAGCAATCTCTTTGGGTACAACTACACAGCCAAAGAGCTCTCTCATTTACTAAGAGATCCTGGGCCACTGCACTTTTTAGTTTGTTTTCAGTTTCTTTTCTGAAGCAAACTACTGAGCTGCTTCTGACACCAAATCCAGGTAAGGTCTAGAACATGTCCTTCAGGGAAAAACTTTGTAAAATTGTGAAGAAACTGCACTTTTACCACATTCCTAGCAGGCTTTATTCTTTCATGGCATCTATCTGTGCCACAGATACTCTTGGAGAAGAGGAAAACAGCTTCACATTATTTCAAGAAGTTTGGACTGAAACTGCATACATAGAAAATGGCACCTTAAGGGCATGGGGGAACCATCCACAGTGTGGCTCAAGCCCCTCTGCACTTCAAAGGCTAATGATTTTAGTGGGGTTAAAACTCACTCTGTATCATTCAGTCCCTGGGACCAAGGTTCCTCTGGAACAGATGACTTAGGGTGTCGTGACATGGTGGAAAGGAAAAGGTGGTTTGGGTTTTTGCGCATTGTGTCATTCGGAAATATAGCGTGAATTACTCCATTCTGTCTTCAGTCGGAATGAACTGTGGAATACAAATGGTAGATGGTGGGAAAAATAGAGGAAGGACTAAGAATCCTCCAAATTCTCTCCACACCAGTTTAGTTAAATAGAAATACTGAGCCTCCTGACTGAAGTCCCAAGGACCAGAGTTTTCAGATTTTTAAACAGCGTCATATATTGCCTCAGCTTTTACAGGGGTTTTGGAGATACACCATGGAAGTTTGAGCACTCCAGCAAGCCAGCAGTCAGGACTCCAGGCGGGATTTTCTTCTTTCTTTTGCCTTGGTAAAACAGCCTTTTGATTGACATTCTTTCTTTTGCCAAAAAAAGTCCTTAATAAACCAGTGCAGTGCTGTGAGGAGAACTCTCCAGCAGGAATTTTGCCTCAGGCTAAGTTCCACCCCCAAAACTAGAAATGCAACTCTAATGCTTCCAAAGGCATGGCATACTTTCTCCTGAGTATTCAGACAGCCCCTTATCAAATGTGACTCCTTGACTCCTTGTTCTACATCTTTAAATGTCACTGTACTCTACTGGAAATGCATGCTGGAAATGTAAGCAAATGATTTATACCTAGTTCTGCAGTCATGTTGGTAAAAGGGTAGCAGTACATTGTGTCGCCTGTGCTCTAACGCATCCTCAGTGGATGCATTCCAAGATGTTCTTACCCTCTAACTCATTCAAATATGTCTAGTCATACTGTAATTATTCCTCATCTCAGTGCCATACAGATCACTGAAATTAAGTACTTCCTGCCCTTACATTCTGCTCACACCTAGCAACTATGTAAGAGAGAAAGTATGAAAGATTCCTTATATCCTGCTTTGCATCATTCCTGGAGAAGTCTCATATCCTCAGAGAAGAAATATTGCAGCAGCCAGTTTTTTCCCTTTGAAATCATCCATTCAAAGTCCCCAAAGTCACTTAATTTTTATGATGCCTACAAACTAGACCTCAAGGTTGCATGGCTGCAAGTTAAGTAGTAGTAAATATTTAACTTCAGCATTTAAGCACGGATTATTTTAAATCTCTGGCAATGTCTTCAAAAAGCCTGTGTTGCAGGAGTCCTAGTTTCTATTGAATTCTATGTATCTTATTATCTCAGTTTCTTATTTACTTTGCTCTACAAGAGATTTCTTCTAAGTTTTCTGATTCACCACAATGTTACCCTACTTTTATATTGAATTCACCGCCATACTTAGAAAAATGGAGAATCACAGTGGTGTTACCAATTTTCTATGAATTTTTAATTTTAAAAGGTTTGACTAATATCATTACCAAGTTATTTAACATATATAAAATAAAAAAACACATACAAGGCTTATACTGAGTTTGAGCCTGGAAAAGTACCACCATGTGAGTTGAAATCAGTGCAAAACTTTATAGCTTTTACTGGTATAACAAAAAGCAGATGCAGAAGACAGTCCAGCAAGGCAAGTAAATCATTAGCAGTCTGTGAACATGAAATTGCTTTATAAGAAGAGTAAGGAACTCCCAGACATTGCTCAAATAAAACACCGATACAGTTTTACTCTTAACAGATAAAGAACAAAGTTCATTCTTATTTGTATCAGCACCTGAGCTTAAATTGCAGTTAAAATCATCACACCACCACTACATCAGTACCACTTCAATGATGTATTATTTATGTAAAGATCTGGCTAAGAGCATGATTTCCAGATATCGCTCCTAAATATAGGCAGTGTTTAAGCTACGTGTCAACACACAGAGCTAGCTTTACAGTTGTGCTCTGTCTGTATTGTCTTGAATAGAGTTCTAGACATTTCTCATACAGATATAATAAAGACAACTACAGTAAGCAACTATGAATGAGCAAAGAAAAACATTCAGATGAAATCTTAAGGTATGTATAGTAAAATAGACACTTCTACAGAAAGGATAGAATGCATTTTTAATAGCTGCCACCTAGTTCATCTCTATTCTGAATTTCTGGAAAAGAGTGTTCATACAGCCCAGAAACATAAAAATGTCCTTAAAAAGGTTGAGCAAAATGAAGCTGATGAAAGTTCCACAGTCAGGCTTGTTTTTCTAGAGCATGCTCGATCTGGTGCACCTGAATTCAGAATCCAGACTGAACCTCTCCTTGCAAGTGGTGACTCTTCATTTCCTCCTTCATGGTCTCTCTGCCATGAGTCCTTATAAAGGTGAGGATCTTGTCATGATGAAAAACTGGTAGTTTTAAACAAAATTAAAAACATAGGCACAAATATAAGAGGCATGCTGCTCTGATGAACTAGTTGTGTAAGAACTTTTGTTGATGATGGGACAGTCCCCCTTCCTCCCGCTCTGTGTTAGTGAATTTCAGGAGCCAATAACGTTTGGAAGCATTGCTGCAAGCAGTAGGGTAAAGCATGGTAGGAGCACTTTAGACTGGAAAAATAGTAAATGGCACAAATAGCTACAACCTGTAATCCCCATTTTATCATTTATTTTTTATCATGTTTGATGGCAGATATTCATTTTCTCATTTAACATTAATCTTCCATGTTGGGTAGAGAATGATTGCTTAAAAAGTTAAATAATAATCTTCTGAATTAAGGACAATAAAAAGTATAGTAGCCTGAGTTCAAACAACCTTCAGAACTTTGTGAAACATCTTCCTTAAGCAGTATGTGTTTCTGTGTTTGAGGCAAGGAATTGTGAAGGGAGGTACCAGCACATAGCAGAGATTAAAAGTTTTAGTACCACAGAATGAAGGATTGCAGTAGGAACAGGCTGAGGATAGGGAGGAACGGGACACCCATTCAACTGTATCTCCCCTAGGACTCCAGGATCACGGAGTTAGAAGAGCAGAGAACAGTCTGTTCTTCAGGTTATAACAATGGCTGCGTAGGTGGAAATGGGAAATAGGAAGCAGGTCTCTATATTCTATGTCACTACATATCCCTGTATCCTGGCCCTTGGTCAGGTAAGCCAACAACATCTTTCTATTTACGTGTATTCAGAAAACCTGGACTTTAAGTCTAGATTAATTTTACCCTTACCTTTTAATGGGATTGAAAGTCCATAGGTTATAATGTATTACATGCCTCAGTAAAAAGGCGGTTCACTAAATAACAGTTTAATGGAAAACAAGGCTGCCTGCAGAATCCTTTCTCCTTTT
>VYXH01012188.1:125078-167613 GCA_013397275.1 Burhinus bistriatus | reverse complement strand
TAGCTGTCTTCTTCAATCAAATGGTTTCTAGACATTTTAAAATCTTCCACAAACATTTATTACCTATTTGGTTACAATGATGCATTTATAGAAGGTGCTTGGTTACCTGAGACCCAAACTTTTGTTTCATATGCAAACATATACTTGAAAATCTATGCAAGAGTTTGGTTTTAGCAGCCCACTTGCTTTTTTTTACTGAGAATGGTCAGCCCTTGGTCTCTGGTTATAGCATTTTTCAAATTAATTTGAAAAGTTTCATTAAACCAGTGCTCATTCAGAAATCAATCCTCTTATGACCACAATTTACAGACATTTGATTGTTCGTATTAGAAAAGTTCACATCCACTTGCTGCACTAACTTGGTTAAATTAATGAGCATCAATTTAACAATACTGAAAAAAGAGAAACCTTAGAAACTTTAGCAAAAGAATGGAAAAGAAATGATGACAATGAAATCTAATGAGATAAGGAATTAGAGCCTGTAAATTAAAACCTAGCTAATAAATCTTAATGCACAACAGTCCAAGTAAGTTAATCAGTACAAAATAAATCAAATTCTGTCTTCAGTATTCCACAAGTAACCAGCAATAATTAAACGGTATTCAGGATTACCTTGATGAGAACAAGCAGATTACTTTCATTCACTCTTATAAAGAACCCAAAATAGTTTGGATCGGAGAAGGAAGCGAACAGCGAGTAGCATTTAACAAATTACTTGGCTCAGAGCTTTTTCAAGATTTCACAATCCAGTGAATACATTTTTGTTCTAAATCTCCTACCTATTAATTTTTTTCTGTGAGAAAGCCTGGAATATTTTTGAAGGAAGGAAGAAAGAGATATTTCAAAATGTAATTCCCTATTAAGACAGCAGGTCTTAAGAAAACTCAATAGAGAAAAATATTATCAATATACACAAAAGTCATTAATTTCAACACCCATAGTGAAACAGAAAGTTAGGTAGCTTAAAACCTCATTTGGTTATATAAATGTCACATAATCAAATAAAAATTATAATAAATAGAGATTTTAATTATGAATATAAAAATAACCCCAAATGTCTATAAGAAGAAATGACGATGAAGAAAGGCATGAGACATTCTAACAGCAAAATACAAGAATAAAGGTAGTCTTTCTGATGAAGCAGTTACATTCTGGAATTGCTTATTAGATGTGAGTGTTACAGTGGGAAGAAAAAAAAGAACAGAACTCTGGTGGTGCAAGCTCCCTACAAAAGTGACAAATAATTTTAGGATATATTTAAACTTCAAGAAAAATGTGGTTTCTGGGAACTAGCCCCAACTTCTGGTAAACAGCAGAAAAACAAGCAAGCAAAGTCAGTTAAAGTAGGTGGTTTTGTTAATGTTTTTACTACATTTCAATATAAAATTAATTTTCCTAATTAAACACTTGCTAACTGTTCTCAAACCTTCCCCAATCGCTTACTAGTTAAAAAAGGTATGTGCAAGCCTTGCTTAAGCAATATTGACTGTACAGAAGTTGGAATAGTTCAATTTTTAAGTACAGTATTAAGCCCTGTAGAAAGTCAAGCATTCTTAATTTTTCTGCAATAGGTCTTCATTCTAAATTGTATTCTACAAAACTGCAAACTGACCTCCCAGTCCTGCTGTTGGATGTAAAAAGAGGAATTTGTCTCTGGTCAATATGTCTAACTGTTGACTGATTTGCTGAAATATAGTTAATTTCTACTTTGCCATGTTTTTATTTCTATTTCATATTAACAATTCTAAAAGAACTATAGGATTTTCTTCCTTTGCTATTTTGTTTTTATTTTTTTCATGCCTAGTGACAATTTGAAAACTCCTTGATCAGCCACTGATATTAGAGGTGCACATACAGGATAACCAGTCTTTGCTGTGTCTGTAACACCACCGCCAGCACAACTGTAATTGAACTCTGACTTTTTCTTTGGTAAATACATGTTAACTCAGAACATAAAGTTTCCTGCATTTTGATACTGGTCATTTTCTCACTTTGTCGTGGTTTGGGCGGTTATTTACAACTGATTAAGACCCAGTTTGCAGTAATAATATGGAACAATAGACAGTAAAAGAAGTAAAAACACGACAAACTCCCTTTGCTCCTACAACTCCCACTGTCTTTTTTTTTTATTGGAGACAGCAAAAGATAACCAGGAATAATTGCTGAGCTTTCTTTGCATGACCTACTGTTAGAGTATCTGGAGTGTTAATGAAAGTAACAATATCTAATGTAGGAAAATAGAAGGATTTTAGGAAAAACAGATGTAACTTCAGAAGCAGGTTACAGAAGCAGAACAGTGGCAACTATTGAGCATAGCCCTTTGTAAAATAAGTAGTGATTATGTCCACTGGATTGAGATGTCACTTCAGATACCATCTGAAAAGTGCTACCAGTAACTATTAACAGAAAACTAAACTGCAAGAAGTTTCTCAGATAATGGTAAAAAAATTTAACTGATTATTAATGCTTGGGAATCTGACCAAAGCACTTTTGTTAAAATAGCATAAAAATCCAGCCACATCTGCTTTCACTACCGCAAAGCCTAAGGGCTTAATCCTGATTACATATGCTATAAATTGAAATGATTCCACTGTTTGTCTGGATTTGCTAAGCATGGATGTTAATTAAACGAGAACTGAGCCCTAAATTACTTTGTTTTCCTTTATTCCAAGAGAGACTGTTTACAAATACTACCTTGACAAATCATAACCACGTTCATAGCATTTCAAATGGTCAAAGTACATTATGAACAGTAATGAATTGGCAATATAAGACTATTTACTACTGCAATCTTTCAAGTAATTTGAGCAGAATTGAGGGAATTCAGCCATGAAAGTTAGGTCTTGAATTCAACAAATTTTTATCAACAGAAATACTGAATGAGTAAGAAGCAAAAGACTTGAACTTTTACTAAACATTTTGTAATAGTCTGTTATGCAATGTTTATAGTAGACACTATTAATTTATCAGGTTTTCAGGAATAAATGCATTTATATTAAAGATAGGCTGCAAGATAATTCATTTTAACAATTCCTTAATCTAATTTTGAAGGATTTTACTAATGCCATTTGAAAGAAAACTTAATACAAGAAGTAGTGATGATTAATCATGTGTATACCAAAAACCTGCTGTTGATACCTCAATTATTAATGAAGCAATATCGTGGAATCTCTATAGTACTTTTGAGAATGACATTTAATTATGTTAAAATGTCAATCAGAGAGCAATGTATGTCAGCTGAGTACACAGTCTTAAAAAATCTTTGGGACTCAGTCAATATTAGTTCAGTCCACGTGTCCCCGAGGAGCAGCAAAAATTCTTTCAATGCAGAAGTTCTTTTAATGCAGAAAATAGCTGATTTGAGAAGTCATACTTAAGCGACACTTTTCTGATAAAGCAGCTGTCTTTGGAAAACTCTAAAACCCAGTGAAACACGGGAGTTCATAAATATAATAAAAAAGCCACCCCAAAGAATTACTAAACAGTCAGCTGAATTAAGTCATTTTGTCCACTAAAAGCTCTTCTTCAAGGTTTATTACAGGTAGTCACTCACAGAAGAAAACAGCAACAGAAAAGGTTTTTTCATTCAGACACACTTCTGTCTTCAAAGACAGCAAGAATTAAAAAGGCAGCCCTTGAAAGGAAAACAGGGTTCATTTGCATGAAGAAATAGATAAATCTTCATGTGACAGTCTCCTTACTCATCTTGGTCAGCTCTGATTCAACCAAGCTCACCATGACAAGGTGCAAATAGAATTCCCCACAGTTAACTCCTTTCTCCTTAACAATAAAAAAGTCAGAAACAACAAATTCCCAGTCAGTACTGTAAGACAGTAATTAACACAAACACTTCCAGGTAGAAGGACAGACAGATCCCACCTGTCCTGAGCAATTCTGATTGTCCCAGTCAGGGTGTCCCAGTGAATCAGCTGCTTCAGAGCCAATCTGTCGGCTCACATACGGCCACAGTCTGAACAATGCTGCACTCCAGGGGCTTCATCCTCTATTCCTTCAATATCTGACACTTCATAAAAGTCAGGCATTTTCCTGACTGCTCTGGTGCTGTTTTTTTCAGCTGCAAGAGCACACATTGTAAAAAGTAGCACTATGACTAAAGCATTTCCCCTAAAATTGTCTGCTGTACTAATTTTTCAACAACTGGAAAAGACTTATCCATTACTTTTGTTTTGGGGGACACTTTTCTAGTCAAATTTTTTTACAGGAACATGACTATGAGTTTTGGAGCTAGAGATTTGTTGCTTGGCAACAAATTTAGAAGTGTTGTGCCTAGAATTTTCCTAGGCAACTTTTTCCTAGATTCAGATATACAAGAGTTTTATAGAAAATTGAACTTTTAAACATTTTGCTCTCTCTTAATGAAAATCTGACTTACAGTTAACATGGAGCATGTGCTAAATGTATTATTTCTCAACTAAGTGAGCTTGCTAAATACTTCCTTTAGGGTGGCAGATATTTGCTGCTTACCTTAATTTCTAATATATATCAAGTTAAACTAAACTGTACCTTTTATGCTGCATACATGTGATAAAATGTGTATTTTATCACTGAGGTGCAACAGACATGTAGATCACTTCAAGAGGCTGTTTTGTCCTGAAAAAATTTTAGTAACAGTAGTATACCGTATTACACAATTGTTGCATCTCCTCCAAAGTGACATACATTGTTTCACTGCCATGGACATAGATCTGCCTGAGATAAACCCATAATATATTACACATCTGTAGATTCAGTCATGCCAGACATCATTTAGAGGATGGACTTATCTGAAGTTAGCTTGACTTGGCGACTGCTAGTACATTTTACAGCAGAATGAAGACCAAAATTGATGGACAAGTGCCAAACAGTCCCTCCTCCACTGATTTGCAAATGATTAAGTCAAAAGGTGATGAATAATATGACAATTTCTCTGTATGTTAACATACTGCTTCCCCTCTGCAGAGTCCATTACCATCTACCAGCAGATATTCAACGTACTACACCACATTTACGTTTCTCAGGAATTCACACTAGAACTAAATGGAGACACAAAAAGTGTTAAAATATTTGCAAACTGTGAAAACACATGCAATCCAACCAGCAAAAAACCATGCCTAAAATGTAAATCACCTCTCATTATAAAGACCTGACCTTATTCCACTGCTGGAGTAGTTTAACAGTAATGCAACGAAACTCATTGAGTTGGGCTGAGGTAAAGCTGGTATCACAGAATCACAGAATTTTCAGAGTTGGAAGGGACGTCCAGAGATCATCTAGTCCAACTGCCCTGCTGACGCAAGAATGCGCAGAGCACATTACTCAGGACTGCATCCAGGCGGGTCTTGGAAATCTCCAGAGAAGAGAGAATCTCCCAATCTCCCTGGGCAGCCTGTTCCAATGCTCTGGCACCCTCACCGTAAAGAAGTTTTTTTCTTGTGTTCCAGTGGAACTCCCTATGTTCCAGCTTGTGCCCATTGCCCCTCGTCCTGTCCCCAGGAACCACTGAAAAGAGTCTGCCTCCATCCTCCTCCAACCCATCCTTTAGATACTTAGAAGCAAGAATGACATTACCTTCAGGCATAAGTCTACATTGAGTGCTGGTAACTATTTTAGAGATTTCCATGCTCCAAGGCTAGAAAAAGATGTAGAAACGGCTTACATGGTATGAACAGACCTAAAACCTGGCGGTGGGTTGCCAAATGCTGCATCATTCAGGTAACTGACACATGTACGAGTGAATAGGGTAGTCACAGTACAAACAAGCACTGGCATAATTTATGCTGGACGTACAGAATTGCCAGAAGTGGCTGCTGAGATGGCCGACTGCTCTGGTGTGTTCACATCTGTCTGGGCACTAATGCCTGTGCTTCACAAGCTTGGTGACAAAAATTCATCAAGATGCTCAGGAGGGACTGTTTTCAAGTTCAGGCAAGTGGCTTGTACCTGCCTGTTCCCTTGGGTCTGCTCCTAGTGTGTTGGCTGCTACAGAGCTGCCTGGAATACTGGCTCAAAAGCTCCCTTCCAATGAGTATGGCAATTAATTTCCTTTCACATGAAGAGCACTAGGAAACTCCTGATTAGGTTTCCTAGCTTTAGGAAATTCCTGCTTGCACACAGTGGCAGAAAACAAAATGCTGCCTGTGGCAGCAAAATGGAATCCTTTGTGATCCAATAATTAATCCAAAATTGAAGATACTGATTTCCATGCCATTTTCATTTTAAAAAGAAAGTTTTGACTTATCTGCATAGCCTCAGCATTACAAAACATTAAGTTGGATAGTGCACACTTCTTACAATGATTTTTTTCATGCTCCCTGAAGTCTCAGGCAGGTGCCTACTCATAGAGACTCACTGGGTTCCCACATGCAGGGTTTTCAGAACAATGCTTGTTTTAGTAAAATGCAAAATCGAATGTAATAGTGTTTGCTGAGTAATCATATCTATGCGACTTTGCTTACCCTGCAGCAGGGTGCATGTTCAAAGTGGTTTTTTGTTATGATTGGTTTTTTGATAATAGATTTCCAGAGAAACTTTTAATACAGTTGGAATATGTATTGCCTTTTAAAACAAAATCTAATTCTGAAGTGATTTGCCCAAGAAATCTATGACAAGTATTATGCAGAAAACATTATTAATGGCTTGACTTTGCACACTTCTTCTCAAAACACAAATTTTGTTGGAATAACTTGAAGATAATTACACAAGTTTAAAAAAATACTTTGATAAAAAGGAAATGAAGGAGTAATTCTATATTATTCAGTTGAATTAAAGTTCTAATGCAGGACTGCTACAAGTAAGTGTGACAGAAAGATTTTAGCTGATGTAACTTCACTGATTCCAACACATGCCAGTAATCTAAATGTAGTGTCTTGTTATTTGCACTGTGTGATATGTCTTTCCTTTTTTCTACATCAGGATTAAACCAGAAGTGTGCATTTTTCTTTTTTTGTTTGTTTTGGTTTTGGGTTTGGGTTTGGGTTTTGTTTTGTTTGTTTGTTTGTTTGTTTGTTTGTTTGTTTGTTTTCTTTTTGGCATGAAAAGACTTTGTGTAGTTTGATATTTGGGGTTTGCTTCTACATATTTTGGAAAACTTTTTGTTCTCCAAGAAGTTCATTTTTACTTTTCTACAATCATTCCCATTACTGTGTCAGTTTGGAAAAGGACAGACTAATCTAACCGTCATTTTAGCAAGCTATTCCAGCAAGCAGACTGGCAGAGGCTGCAAGTTGGGGCTGGACTGCTTCCTCATATCCTCAATCCTCTGTCCTCCCTGACCTTGACCCAGAGGATACCTGACTTAACAGCCTTCCGGAGAGCTGGAGACACCAAACACTCGATGCCTAATCCTATGGCACTCTCCTTTCCGAAGTCTCACAGTAGTTGTAAACATACATTTCTGTCAGTCTTTTGTGCCAGGATACAAGGGCCAGAGTGGTCTGTTTCAGCTTAACTTAGTCAAAGAAGAGTGATACACCAGTCTACTCTAGTGAGACAGGACTGTCTGCATTAGCTTTCTGAAATATTTTCAAGGTCAGGTTAGATGAGGCTTTGAGCAATCTGGTCTAGTAGGAGGTGTCCTTGCCCATGGCAAGGGGGTTGGACCTAGATGATCTTTAAGGTCCCTTCCAACCTAAATCATTCTATGATTCTATGATTCTATGATCCTATGAAATATATACCATAATATGTGTATGTAACAGGTTTAACATCAGTTCTCTACAGAGATTTGCCTATTTGAGCTGGGACTTCAGCCAAGTTGTCATCACTTTTCCCTCTTTCTTCTGTTTTCTCACAAACACATTTTTTCAGGTGACATATAATATTCATCTGCATTTATGAATGTGCATAAATATCTCTTTGATATGGGAAAAAAGTGATTATACACTGTAGAAGACCCATTTCAGAAAGAAAAGTTATTTTGCAACTTTGTAAACTTGATCTTTCTCATTTACTTGTGTGTGCATACAGATGCAATACAGAAGGGTCTGCCAGTTAAAACTGGCAAAAACAGAGACCAACTGTTCTTTTTTTTGTCTTTACAAATCTCTGTGTCCTCTTAATAATTATTGGGAACCACGAATTTCTAACTTGTGTGTTTTCTAGTGAGAAGAGAAAGAATGTTGGCATGAGCACAGATGTGTTGTGTTGTAGATAATCAAGTATAAAAATAGTAAAACAGTTGCCTTTTTGGCATCCTACATGCAGTTGACTGCCTTTGACTCCAAGCAGCACTGTATGTTAACCATAATATGGCTTCTGTAAAATACTAATCCCTAGTGTGAGATTTCCACAGTGAAATGCAGCAGCCTAAACCTACCCACTGTTACAACTTAGTTATCTTGTATTTTTGAACCATCACTATAAGATGAAAGTCAAATCTCCCCTACTCAGAACAAAAGTATATTCTACTGGTTTTGTGTTACTAAGGGCAATAAACTGTAGTATGTATACCTTTTTTTTTCTTTTAAGTAATCATTTTCTCTTATTATTTCTTTTTTTAGGAAATTACAGTGTCAAGGAATGCAAAACACAACTGCCCTATAGCTACATACGTCTTTCTCCAGATCTGTCCTTGCTTGCTTCTAAACCCTAGTAGCAGTTGGTTTGTACTTCCCACGGGGAGAACTCTTTATTGGTAACCAGAATACTCCTCCCACTACTTTTGATTTTTAAATTACGATTCATTCACCTTTTTTCTTTGCTTTGTCAAACAACTAGACCTAGGCACAGGTTAAAATAGAACATCCCTAAGTGTACTTCAACAGCTTCACATAGAAGTTTTCAAGCAAGGTGCATTTGCAGGTAAGTAAATTCTCTGGCCCATGTGGACCTGGATATATACACATATCTACAGAAAGAATATTCCCATAATTGTAGAAACACACAGTCAACAGCGTGTTCATCTTATGACCTATTGCAGCCACACCTGTTTTTGCTGATGCTATATGTTAATGTCTTTGGATGCCCAAAGTCACTTAGTGATTGCAAAGATACAGGTGCTCATATTCTTAGGACCCAGAAGTCAGGCTGTTTATCATTTGGCTATGTCACTGAATGCATTTTGACAGCTAATCTTTGCATCCCTCTCATACAGCGCATATCCCCCTTCCTGCAAAAAAACCCAAACAACCCTCTGTTGTTAATGAGATGAAGATGTGAGAATTTTTAAAGTTATTTCACCCTTTGTGAAGTGGATGTGTCGAAACACTCCTTGGAAAAAGAAAAAAAAAAGATCAAAGAAAACCTTGTTGCAAAGTTCTCTGTCCCATTGGCTGAGTTTGTAATTAAACTAGCTTTTGTGCTCCGTCTGAAACAAGGTGTTGTACGGCTCCCTTTCCTGTCCTCCCTTCCCAGCCCCTTCTCCCCTGGGCCCAAGTTGGGGCTGCTTCCCAGCACCCTGCACTCTTGCCGTCCCTCCACTTGCTCTCCCGAAGATGTCCGGGGTGGTTAGGATTCGTCAGGTCACACCTCGGCCTGTCAGGACGCGGCGCCTCCTTTGCCCTGCTTCAGCCCATCGCTTCATTTCATCTGCACAGAGCCTGGCGACGAGCTGCCCTCGTTAGACGCAAATAGCCACAGCCAGCCAAAAAGTGCAGCCTATTTCCTTCCCACTTACCTGTCACATCCCCTCGGCTGTTGTCAAACCAGCCAGCACTTTTATTAACCCCAATTCTGGCCACGGCAGAGAGGCAAGCACATGCATGCACAAGTGTGTGCATGCGTGTGCAGGCACACACAGCCATGGAGTTCAACAAGGGCTTCTGTTTTTGGGCTGAGGGTGCTAGGGGCCAGCCTACACCTCCAGCCTTTGCCTCACCTGCTGCCCTCCTTTTTCCCCTTCCTCTCCCCACTGCATGCTGCCTGCCGAAACTCCTCCTCACCTAGCCCTGCTCTGTTTTTGGCCTGTCCGACCTCTCCACATGTTGCTTTCTCAATATTTCCCTCATTTCCCCAATGTGAAGGTTTGAACTCCTTCTCCCCTTTCCCCTGCTTTGGCCTGACACCATGTTTTCTTCCTCACTTCTTTCCTTCAGCCTGACCCACAGCAACTCCCCCCAGCCTGCCCTCCTCCCTGTCATCACCAGGTTTCCCCTTCCACCTCCACTTCTCCTGTTGCTTCCCTAGCTTTTACCAGCCCTCTTTCCTCCTGCCCAGTCTGAATCGGAGCAGGGACACATATTGAAGAGGTGAAGTCTCAGTTCTGTCAAGCCTTCAGCCTCAGCTACAACTGCAGCAAAATACACTCCCATAGTCCCCTCCGCCTCCAGCAGGCTTCTATCCCCACGTCTGCACATGAAGAGAGGAGACCCCAAGCACAGAAATGTGGGCTTGTTGGCCAGAGCCTTCTCCTGGGGCTGAGGCAAAAAGGTACCTGTCTAAACATGACATTACGCGCAGTATGTGCACACCTGAAACTCAACTCTTATTTCATACTTGCTCTACACTGAAGTTGGTCACTGCCGTTTTATTATAGGTTGCACTATTAAGCCTAACAAAAGCCTACTGGTAACAGCAGTGTGAGAGCAGAATCAGGACGGCACTGAACGTATTTAAGATCACTAGAGACTCAGATTTGTGTATTTACATAGGAAATCTTCCAAAGAAGGTCTATCAAAAAATGTGTTGTAATATATTCTGTTTAAAGAAGTCTACACACAAGATAATTTGTAGCAGTAAAAGTGAAGAGTGAAAACCTCTTCTGCAAGAACACAAAATCCAGGAATTACTCTATTTATAGCTGAGAAAATTACACATTGCTTTTACACCGGGACCATTCAGTTCTACCTTCCTCTTTGTGCATGTGTGCCTATTTCTGACTCCTAGCATAAGGCAAAATACATTGAAGTTTATTTGGTACAGTACAACAAAATCTGATATTTCCCTGGCATTTTTTTGTGAGGCTTAGAAAGAACAGACCACTTTCTTCCATGAGCAGTTTGCATGGTATTTTGTTGGAAAAAATAACTACATCAATAAATTGTGGGTACATGCCGGAGAAAGCTGTTGATAGCAGAGCAGTTGCCGGATTTTGGAATCTGAGCTGTTCTCCATTGGGTGCTGAATTATTTCCTAACAAGAAGCAAGAATCTGACTTCAGTACAGTGTTGGATTGCTTATATTTCTTTGGTGTTTTTGCAAGGCATCTTTGCCTTTTCTTGGAAATGAAGGACAAATCTGTTCTCAGGCTCTTCTTCTCCCCTACTTTTCATCCTAACTGTATCTGCAGCTCCTCCCCCTCCCTCCTTTTTCTTTTCCTTTCTCCATCCCCTTTAAGTTGTAATTCAATCTCTTCCAACTCATGATCTCTTTTCTCTTTTTGGCACTCCCTCCACCGTCTCTCTCTCTCTCATTAGTTTAACTTGAGTTAATTAGGAATAGTAGGCAGCCCTCAATCTGTTATGTGTTAAAATAGAACAATCCAAAACAGAGAGGCACAGACACAACTATGTGATTTCATTGTCTACGGGAGACAGAAAACCAGTGGGGATTCTCTTATCTAGACTAACATCTTCCCAATGGTTAATCTAACTGGCTTTAAAATGTTCCACAAATGCAGATCTAGGATAACAATCTTTCCGTGTTTCCTTTTCTTTTTTTTTTTTTTTTTCATTTCATCATTGGCAAGAATGAGTGAATTGGATTGACACGGAGGTGATAGAGGAAGAGAAATAGTCTACACGTCAAAATGACAATGTATATTACATGGTTAACAGAATGAGTGGTACGTGCAATGGCTGTGGGTATTTTCATCTGCTGTGTTGTACAATAAGCTCCTTTTTTTTCCCAAGTGTATCATCAAGATCACTCCCAATTCAATGCAGATTAAGTGTTTGCTTGAAGGATCTCTTTCTGTGAGTAATATCACTTGATAAATGTGGAACTGAAGTAAGAATCTAACTATCCACTTGTTGCTGTTACTCAATTGTGTATATATAGAGGTCATGCCTGGCACTCTGACTGTAGTGCTGATCACAGACCTTAGGGCAGAGTGTGCTGTGGAAGTGAAATATAACAGATCTGAGAAATGAAGCCCTGATTGTAAAGGTAAGGCCTTGCATTTTTGATTGACTACATATGGTACTGTTTGGATGAAATGCATGCTCAGGAAAGACAGGTATAACTGTACAACTAAAACAAAAATACATGTCTGTTTAAAACATATATATGTCTCTGTGTGCTCATATGTTTATATATGTATACCTAAATATGTAAATACATAAATTTTAAGCCTTTAGAGAGAGTTGTGTAAGATTCATGGATTATCAACAGCCAAATTTACAGCAATGGTTACATTAAATTACTAATTTTGTATGTATGTGTCTGCATGCATATGAAGATGTGTGGCAGTAATTAGTGTTAATAATTTATCCATTAATTAGCAATGCTAATGCAAATATGCTTTGAAATTAAAAGAATTCCAGTGGTCTTTTTGAAATCTGATATCCAGGAAACAGAACGAAAAATGTATTTGAGAAAAGGGAAGAAAGAGAGACATTGAAAGTACTGTAATCAAATTAAAAAAAAGAAAAATTAATTTCCTTTCTGCCAAAACCACCTCTTTATGACAGAGAAAACATCAGGCTAATAGGGCACAAAGGGAATGTGTAATGAAAGATAAAGTATGAGTTTGATTATCAGAACATAAAAGAATGTTAAAGCATTGGAGAAGATAATATCCCCTTAAAAAAATATCCTTGGCAGTTTCTTTTTGGGGAGTGTAAGGAAGGTTCTAGCTGGACAGAATCAACATGAGAACAAATAAGGAAATGTTGCACTAAGTTTAGGGGATTTTTACAGTTTATGTTTAATATTTTGATTATTTACTGCCTCAAATATTGGTACAATTATGTGCAAACTGTATTAGGTGCAGTGGGGAGAGGCAGTGTGGCCCTTATAATGATCCTCTGTTTGATTTTTGCTTCATATAGTAATGCAAAAATACAGTGATCGGTGTTAGTCTGTTTCACACCACAAATGAAAAATACCTTCCTTCTTCCATGTAATTAAAAGAACTTACAGTAACACCTCTGTTTCAATATTGATTTACACATTGTTTTCTTTCTATAATCATTATAGATCACAATGTGAGTGTTGCATAAGAAAAAGGTATAAAAGTGTGATTTAATAAAAATCTAAGTTGTTACAAATCTATACACTAGATGGCATTAATAATTTTATGCAGTTTTGACATCTGAGATTATATCAATTCCAGTTTACATGCATGCTGAAGCATCTTCAGGAAGCCATAAAACACATATGGACTCACACTTAAAAACATTTAGTCAGAAATTAAAATAGTAGGGAAAAATAGTAAAACTAAATTAATCTAACAGCTATCCAATAGATACTTAGAAAGTGCATACCTTTAGAAAGGCAGAAAATAATTGCCATTCAATCGCACATATAATAAACATACTGATGATTTTACAAGAGTAAGCATATTTATCCCCCTACATGCAGCAGATTAGAACCATAGTTTTTGTCATTCTTGTTGCTTTCCTCACATGAAACTGATGTACAAGCCCCTGAAAATGGTCCATGCCTATAACAGCACACTTTTCAGTGCAATGCACACAAAACCCTTGTCATCCATCAACATATATACTGGCATAGCAAGAGTAGGAGAAAGACAGTGCTGTGGTCTGAAAAGAACCACTTCAGTATGTCATAAACTAGGGCAAATATCTGTAAGGAGCTGCGTGGAATGACTCTGGAAAATTGTTATGCAACATAAAGTGGAATCCACAGTCACGAGTGTTTTCAGTTCACTGCTATCTATGAAATTTAGTCTGGACAGCATTTCCACAGCAAGCTTGGTTTCAGACGTACTGGGTATGAGACTTTGTCAAAGCTACAGAATGCAGGATCAGACAATAAACAGCTACAGAACCAAGACCAAAGTAACTTATAAAATTCACAGGTAATGCAGGGGTGGCTGCATCCTGTGGGAGTTAGTGGCACATAGCGATTCATACATGTGGTTATCCAACCCAAAATATTACAAAAGCATGAAGACGATCGTTTTAGAAATTATCCTTTAAGAAATACTGTTTCAAGTGGATTAATAACTTTGGTACTAAAAACTGCTGTAAACCATTTTGGTGTAATGACAGTTTATTGTGTGCTATCAATGTTTATGTTTTTATTGCAGTTGATTCTTCCTTGTTCTTGAGACATATAGATTAGCATATAGAGAAAGATTCTATGTCATATAGAGAAGGATAAACATATATATAGCATGAAACAATCTATTTTGGCACTGGAAACAATGGTATTTTTGGATTTGATATGCTGAAATTCACCTCAGAACTAAAACTCAGACTAAGAAATATTTAAAAATGCATTGCTTATATGTTTAGACAGATTGCTAAAAATTACATAGAACCTAATACTGCCACCTAGACAAAGAAATCCAGGAAAACGGAAAAGAGGTACTGAAATCATAAAGGCAGTAAAGCTCACAATGTTCAAGCTGTAGCAGTATGATTCATGATCTCAAAGTGTTTATTTAGGCTAACTATAGAAGAATATTAACTATGATCAAACAGAGTTGTCTTACGTGCTATCTCAGGAACATGCAGAATATTAATCAGATTGCAAATTTCCTCAGAAGCCAGAGGTTTGGCAGAAAATTTTGAGGGTTAACCAGCTTTAATGTGTTAATAGGGACACTGGAAAAGGATTTAGATAGTCAGAACAGCTTGCTGTATGCAGAAATATGCTAAAATTTTGGGGTATGCTCTACAGCATATTCTATCCTTCTTACTATTGCCTTTGGCAATAAATTCAGAGATTATTCAGATCTGTACCTTTAAATGCATTTGCATTGTTGGACTGATGCTAAAAAAATTATGATATATTGCACAATTAGGGCCCATATAAATGTTATAAATCTAACGTTTTCTCATAAAATATTAACTCCATGCTTATAATAAGGAAAAGTCTCCCTGTGATTTAGATTTGAACAGATTGCTTTTGATATCTAGGTGAGAACAGCAGAGTTGGGAATATGTATGTCCCCCTCTAACTTCATAAATGAAATGGAAAATATTGAGAAAGGACTGCAAGGTCCCAGCAGGCATGGGAACCACCCACACCTTTAGGTGTGGAAGCTGCGCTCTGCAACAACATCATGCAAAGACCCTGCCACTGTAAATGATTTACTCTCACTGACACATGGCATGGTCCTGTCTTCTGAAAGATGTTTTGTCTCCGTAAAGCAAACCCTTATTTCAAAGGTTTTTAAACCTGATGCAATATGATGTGATTATTCTAACTGTAAAATTAAATTTTTTTGCTGCTGGAGGGGGGTGGTGGTGTTGGGTTTTGTTTTGCTTTTTTTTCTTCTGTCTTTTGACTGAAAAACATAGAGGTATCTAGGTAAAAATTCTCATTAAGATTTTGGATGGTGTCTGTGTCTCAGGTGACAGTATTTTTTTTTTCATCTTCATACAACAGCAAAAAAACCTATAAGGAAAATATTTTCAACTTTTATGCAAAAATACTTGAGTGCTTTTATATTTCAGTCATGGAGAGAGATATCTGAAATTATTAGGACAAAAACCAGACAGATTCTTACTATAATGGAGTCACTCACACAAAATATCCTTTCCTTTTTTAAACCCTGACCATTCCTTTTCACAAACACTCCCTTTTTAATCCACTGCTTGGCATTACATAGAGTCTCTGCTTCTGCAAATGCACATCATCAGGCAAAGCACTTTCTACCATGAATATTCATGCTGAATTTTCCATATTGGCTGTCCAGCTGCAGGCACAAACCTATTTGAAAATATGTCTTTACATAATACTCAGGTTAGTATCTTTTCTTGATGGTTAGCATATTACTTAAGCCTGAATTTGAGTAAGTACATTTAATTTGTCCTGTTTTCTAACTTCTATTAACATGAATAATTATTCCAAAACTAGTAAAGAATGTTTAGAGCCCTAAGAAGCACTATCTTTTTAGATCAAAGCAAGCAGCTTGTCTCATTTTGTGGTCAGGTCTGGGGGAAAATGAAAAAGAACTCGGAGAACTTTTATTTGGAGATATTTGTGAAGTTATGACATTCTCATGTGTTTGGAATTTTAAAACTTTTTCCAAAACAAATTGCCATGACTTATTTTAAGAAATATTCTTTGCAGGCTTTGTATAAACTGAACAATGAAATGTTGTACAAAAATACATAGCCTTAAGAATATGTTGTCAATATATATTATTTAATTAACTCTACACTTCAGTTCATTATAAAATTTGGGATTGCGTAGCACACAAAGGGAAGACATTGGAAATGCTGTATCAATACTTCATTACTTTTAAGTTCACTCTTGCAGTTTCCACAGAGGTAGTATGGCCAGATAACTATTCTTCTATCCTCATAAAAAACCTAACAACAATTAGTAGATTTGTTGTTGGCTTGCATTTAAATGCATTATTTGTACAACTGTAGCTACACTAAAACCAGACAAGACACTATAGTCCAAACTAATAAAATGTTCATGTTATTTTAGTTTGCATGCTGTCACAAAGAGAAGAAATGGGAAAAATAAATCATGAGACTGATATTGTCAAAACAACTCATGCACTTTGTCTTTCAGAGCTTCTTATGTTGATTATCTTTCCATCCAAAAAGTGTTGTCTACGATTAAATATTTTTAATTGTATTAGGTTAACTGAAAATGCAATTCTGCAAACACTGAACATTTCTGAACTGTGAGTACTAAATGTTTTGATAAATTTATTTACATACTAAGTGACATCTTAATAGTCCCCTTTGACTTAATATGAACTTGCATGAATTTTCTAGATAGATGAACCTGCTCTTGTCTTGCAATTGCTCTGCCTCTTCATTGCAAATTACAACACTTGAATCTCATGTAATTTGCCCTCAGAGAACAGATATTCTATACTTTTTCTAGGAATAATCCTGAGGAAAAACAAAATCTTCTTTACTTCTGCAGAAATATGACAGTATTCTCTTCCGCTGTTAATTAAATGTCCTTAGCAATGCAGGACACTTTAGAAACGAATGAACAGATAGGTTTCTGTTTCTAAGAACGTACAATGTTGGGAAGATATTAGACAGGTATTGCACAGGCACTACACAATTATTACAAATATCTTTTTTATTATTATTTTTCATTTGATTTCTGACAAGAAATCGGCTACATGGATATTGCCGACAAATTGAAAGCTGAATGAGCTGTTATTGATGAAGGATTGAAAAAGGGAAGTGAGTCTTGTGGAAAACAGACCACAAAATGTTAGGATTCACAGACAGTAGACTCCATCCTGTTACTGCAGTTGCTTCAGTGCGTAGAGTTACTTGTGAGAGAGGAACAAAATGGAACGTATTCTAATCTGCATGTTTTAGCTGCCAGCTTTACCACTTACGCTTGCAGTGTAATGTAGTGATTTAAAAGAAGGCAGAGGAAAAACAGATTTATTAAAGTGCTGTGAAAGAGAAAGTGAGAAATTTCAGTGTTAGGAAGAAGTTCGAGAACCCCTTATGGCCCCAACCACCGTGATTAACTGGCTAAAGTAAAACAGAAGAACACTGATTTTAAAAATGGGTTTGCTGCAATTTGAACTGCAGCTCCCAGCTACTGACAAATTTTACAGTGGCTTTGGGAATATTTCTCTTCAAAAGGCGCATTACAGAGGTATGGAAACTTATGCACTGAAAGAGAGCATGAATTGTCTGCTTGTGCTCTCATTGAGGTGGTGAAAGGAGGATTTGGCCATCAGTAACTTATAAGGGGAAAATCCTCAGTGTGCAAACAAAATTTCCCATTCAGGTCTTTTCTAACGATTTTGCTTATGTTTTCTCAGCTTGTTTAAATAGTTTGATATGTACAATTCTCTTGGATTCTAACACATATCTCAGCCCACAGTAGCTAAGTCTTCATCTCATCAGACCTGTCTTTATCTTCGTTAGTGTTCTAAGCTTTAGCTTGTATGTAGTTTGATAATCCTTTCTTTCTCCACCGTTTTTCTCTTCAGTCTATCTCCTTTTTTACCTTCTGGTTTGGTAAAAGTTCTCATACTGGCCTATGCTGAATTAATACAAAATTCCAGGTGAATCTTCAAGGTAAGGTCAGAATTTTACTTAGTTTTGAGCTGAAATTGTAAATTTTTCTTGGCAATGATAAGAAAGGAGTAGTTTTATGCAAACCTTATCCTGAGCAAAACAACTGTGAATTTATGTTGATTGTGAAAGACTAAATACTGCCTTCCATGGCCTGCAAAACTTCTGTGTCAGTGGACTTTGGCAAGCTAACCAAACAAGAATTTTAATTGCTCAAGCCAAATTTATAACTTTAGCTGTATGCAACTTGTTCTTCAGAGAAAAATTGTAAGGAATAAATAGTAACTCTACCTTCGACTGCTGTCTCCTGCCTTTGACTCATTTTTGCCTCTCTG
This sequence comes from Burhinus bistriatus, assembly GCA_013397275.1. Lineage (NCBI taxonomy): Eukaryota > Metazoa > Chordata > Aves > Charadriiformes > Burhinidae > Burhinus > Burhinus bistriatus. The sequence goes on along the minus strand of VYXH01012188.1, from coordinate 149,192 downwards.
CTTTCTCCAGAACCTGCTGGTTGTCCAGGTAAATTTCAGTTTATTACTATCTTTATCACCACCACAGAACACAACCTCGGGTTATCATCCAGGTAATGTATAATTTGTATACTTTTTTAAGTGCTCAGTATAAACATAATTATTGTGCATAAAGCTTAACATTCTCACTACCAAAGCAATAAGTCAGAGTATATATATTTGACAAGCCTCAGCAGGATATTGGAAAACACATTAAAATTATATAAACGTACTGATTTTTCTTGGGAATAAGAAATCTTGATGTTCTCAGCTCTCGTATTTTTCCTCACACAAAGTGACAGAATGAAGAAGTTTTTCTAATTACTCTGCTATCTCGTAAACGGAGCAGTCAAACCAAAATAGACCTAATTTTATTTTAAAACTTTAAAAATATATTAAACTCCTCAGAGATTTGCTTTAAAGGTCTGAATTTATTTCTTTTTTGGGGACAGTTTGGCGGCAGCAGCCAGATGCTGTTACACAGAAATAGTGTAGAAGAGAGCTTTATTTACATTCTTAATTATATATATTACCTGTGGCCTGGATCCACTGATGATCAGAGCAAGATTTGGAGCATTAGCCTAAAGCTACATGAAACCAAACAAGATGAAAAGCAGTGTGAGACTGAAAGGTACTTTGCACTGTTTAATGTGTTTACGGAAAGAAAGGCAAAACACACGCCACCACTCTCTGAAACAAAGAAAAAAAAATATTAGAGAGAGAAATGGTTTTGTTGCTCTTGTTTTCTTAGAAATTATTTAACAATCTGAAAATATTTGCAGCCATTTTTTTTTTCTTAGAATTACAATAAAGTAGTTAAGTACTGGTACATTTTATTGGTCTACACTGTTCCCAGGTCAAACATTCTCACTGCTTAGAGAAAGGATTTTTTTTTTCCTTTTTCTATTTTTCTTCTTAGATGGGATGTGAAATGTATTTGTTGAATCAGCCCTGAAAAGTGGATCTAGTTCTGTCAGTATCTGCAATAATCTGCATATATATACAAATGCACACACATGTAACACATCCACAAAACATATTTCTAATTTTAGGTGAATAATGTCGCACACCACATGCAGGGATGTTGTTTTCACTGTAAGCTTGGCTCCTTCCAAGATCTGCTGTTACTGGGTTTGCATTTGTAATCTGCTAGCTAACATGTTTCTGTAACAAAGCAGGAAATTCGTTCCCAGAGTATATGTTATTTATCTGATTTCTTGTACTAGGATATTATCATCTTTTTTTGATGCTGAGTTCAAGGGTTCTTACAGAAATGACTAATATACTTCAAATTTGTCACAAAGCGTATTCCTTTTTAAATGCAATTATTTAATTAAATGGTACACCGGACTTAAAACTACTCCTTCACAAGACAATGGGAAAGCTCTTGACAGCATTCTGTGGAAGCTAGTCTAATCACATCATCTTTCTAAAAATCATAGTCAAGTGTTTTAGCTGTTAATTCTCACTTACCAGTGATGCTAATAAGTAGCATATGTACACTAGTACAATACTTCTGTCAGCAAACACATGAGAATTGGATTATAACCATGACAATGTAGAGAAAAATGAGAATTACAAAAGACAAGCTCATGTGGTCAACTCACTACATCTAAACTTGAAATTAAGATACAAACTACAGGACAGGGTATAATGTCAATCTTACTCATTACCTTAAAAGGAGAGTAGATTCTACCAACAGGAAAACAGAGAGTCTTCATAATGTGCTGCAAAAGTCTTATTCTATATTGGGATTTGGATTCTGAGTCCTAGTCCCCCAGAGCACATGTATGCACAGATCTACAATCTGGTTAAAGTCTACTTTTCATTAGAAACACTAACCTCTGACAGCATCCACAGAAACCTCCCTGAAATTTGCAAACAAAGACAGGTCTTGCTTCATGTTAGTTGTTTGTTTGTTTAAGTTAAACTAAACAGTTGGGAAACAGAGGAGTTGGAAATCCACCAAAATCCTCCACTGGCATTACAATGCAAGGAAAATACTTGAGTGTCGCAGTTAATTTGGAAATGCTGTATGATGAATCACTGTGCCAAGTTATTTTTTATTTCTAATAACTCATATTCATACTGCAAATATGGTTCTTTCCTAGCATTTCTCATTCCACTTCAAATGTTTTAAAGGTAAGTTTTGACCCCAAGATTGCTTACCTGTATGGGTGATTTCTAGCCAACTCTGGGGGAAATTTCTGGAAATAAACATGGTAAAACCAAGCTGGGGCGGAGGGGGAGCAGGATGTCACAAATGAACTGTTGTTGATTTCATATTAGTCTTACATCAGTTTAATTGTAACTTCAGTAGACATAATTTTGTTTTCTTCTACTAATAGCAAGTTTCAAATTATGTCCTAGCAGTTTACTACCATGATGTATGGAAAATGCTCATTGGTTCTTGAGTGAGGTTTTTCTTATTTTCACTGCAGAGATCTCAGGGCCCAATACATTCTGTACCAAAAGATACAAAAATAAATCTTTCAAAAACACCGCAGTTATAATCGTGCTGATTATTAATATAAAATATTAATATTAGGAATAATAGAAAGTGATACAAGGAAATTAAGAAATATACATTTAGAAAATTATTTTTAAATATCAAAAGAAAAGGTAGATTAAATATACCCCTGACATTATTTTTTCATTTGTTTGTTTGTTTGTTATAGCTCTGCAATAACTTTTTTAAAATGTTCTTTAAAGCTTTCAAAGTAGAAAGAGGGTTATTTTTACACGTGAGGTTTTCATAACTGAAGAACACAATCACTATGCACAGGCTTATAAGGCACACATAGCAATTATGTAAAATCAATTGAGGCTGTCTAAATCTTGGCTTTGAAACAAAGGTTCATGGAGGAAATGCTGAAAATTACTTGGCAGTAATTGTTGCTAACAATGCAGGTTAATAACTAGTGTTGGGTCTAACCTGGACTAGTTTTGCACTTGCATGAACTCTATTGATTTGCGTCACATTATTCATGATGTTCACTGATAAGAGCTTTTATCTGTGACCTGTGGCATAAAATCTACCTCCTTATTTATAATCAATTATTTGAGGAAACTTCAAACTATTTCATTACTTACTACTTGCTCTCATTTGACCTGTGTATTGAAAAAAAAAATTAAAAAATTTAGTTTAATTTTTAACAGGAAAAACAGGAATAAATTTGCTTTTCTGACTCATGCAAAATGAATTTTCTTTACTGTCATAATTTTTAAGCATAGAATAACAAAAAATCACAAAATAACAGTATCACAGAAAGATTCTAAATATAAAGATAATTCTATTCTTCCAAGAATGCCATGACTGAAGCTATAGTCAATAAAATTGTACTCATTTATTAACTAAGATGCTTTTGTGATAATACTGTTCTTTTATCAGTTCTCATTTTTACACTCCATATATTCTTTCCAGATTTCTCAGTGCAATATTTCAAAAGATAAATGTCCATTAACTTTCAACAAATAGTTAGAAAAGCAATAGACCATTATTAATGTTTTAATTAAATAATATCCTGCTGACATGAAAACTAGTTTAGTGAAAAAAGCATACTTTTGCCTGTTGTTAATTTATGAATGGAGTGTTTCTATGACCTTAATTTTGCAAATATTTGATGTCATGATTGAATAGTAAGGAAGAATTAGTAGAGTAGGAAAAATTCTATGATATAAGTAAAATACAATTGCTTATGTTCTATATTTTAGGGCAAATGTGATCACAGATCTTTACGAGTCACAGTTACATTTATTAGTATGGTTTATTTCAATTTTGTGAGAATTTACCTCTTCTCCAGCAATGTAGATACATTTTTGATGCATCAGAAAATAGCGAGTTCTTTTTGTTTTTATTTGTTTGATTGCCTTCTTCATGGAAACTATCATCTCTTTTACTTTCATCTGAGTTTTTTGATGATAAATTCAAGAAGAGAGAAAAACAATTATAAGTCATTTCAATTTAAGGAAATTAAATATATTACGTGTTGCCAAATATTCTTGAAACTTTTAGGAAATGCTGTAATGCTGAAATAACTAGTACTTAGTCTTCTAATTTGTGTTACAAAGAAAACGGCTTCCTGTGACCAAAATAGGTTCTATAGCTAACTGTTTTTAAAAATGTCATTAATAATTCCTGAAACACTACTCTCTCATTGTCCAACAATATATCCGGTTGCTTTAACATTTCCTTTTGTTTTTTTCTTTGATGTTGTTTTTTATGATTGCATTTTAGTCATTATTATATATGCAAATTGCCTTATATACAAAGATAAAACAGCTGTATGCCACAGAAAATATAGACCACAAAGAGCAGATGTCCAGGTAGCAGAGAGATGAATGTTCCAAAACCATATTTAGACTGATGTACTTGCTTCTAATAAAGCATTTTGCTCTAGATAAACCCAGTGAGATTTTAAATAAATATTCCTGGGCTCCCAGTCAATCTTTTAAAGAGTAAAGACTCTTTGGCAGAGAGGATGTGTTTATCTTCTCCTGAGGGCCTGCTGTCCACAGAAGGATATTGTTAAGCTTTATTTGCACTCCAGAAGCAATATAGTACTTCACAAATGATAGATAGGAAGCTCTCTCCCTGGGGTGGGGGGTTGGGGGAAAGTGAAAGCCATCTCACCTGCCAGTACATATCTCCAGTAAGGTATTTGTACCAGAGGCAGATGAGTAGACTTCCTTTATAGCCACCAACAATAACTATTCACCCATGGGATACTGTTCAGTTAACTGGGATACTGAGCTACTTTAGAGACCTGCTTTGCAGTAAGAGGATTTGTGCTCTAAAATACCCTGTTTCTCACCACTGATTATGGAGAGTTGCTATAAAATTAGCTCAGACGTAGCTGTATGGGTGCGACATAAATTTGTTGAAGTGTGCTGCGTTCCATTGGGCTACTCATGATATATCATGCTGTCTCATCCCATCAAAATCTGACAGAGTGGAAATATGTTTGCTTTTCTAAAGGTGGGTTTTGACCGGTTTTCTTCAGCAAACTTGATTTGCAGAGCCACTGGTCCACAGGGTAACCTTCTGTTGCACTCAATGATTTTAAGTTATTGCACTGCTGCTGATGCAACAGTGAGCAGGGTTGTGGAGTTTCCACTCGGAGCCCCAAGCTTCCTTTCTAGGTGCTTTATTCTCTCTTGCTCTGTTGTCATACTTTGTTGTCTGTTGTGAAAGGATTTATCGTGAAAAGGTGAATTTATCCTGAAATTTGTTGTGAAGGTCTGTGTTCAGCACACAGTCGAGCAGAGAGTGTCTGATCTGTGTACAAAATCAGAAGAAATGGTCTGCATCCACCAGCAGGCAGGGCTCCATGTGAATGAAAAAACACCTAGTTGTGGTTGCACAGGCTTCTGTGTAGGAGCAGAGGAAACACTTATTTGTCCCTCCCTGCAGAAAGTGTCTTGGTACCAAAGTGTTATTATGGATTCAGCAGAGAATAGGCCTCATGACAGCATGCAGTGTCAGCCCAAGCACTGATATCAAGAAGTTATTCAGTATCTTTTGATACCAAGATTACAAAATTAGTAGCACTCGTTTTTCTACTTTGCTACGCCTCTACCCTTGTTGCAGTGAGCCAGCTCAAGTTAAATCTGGCCATTACTGGAGCAAAGGTGTTTGCATGAGTCAGCCAAACAGTAACTAGTATTATGATGTGTGTTCAGACTTGTTTGTGGAGGTGTTATGCAGAAATATCTTCACGGACATTTCTTCATACACTGTTGTCATCCATGTAGCAAAAGGGAAAGATTTTTCACTAAGTGAGTTCAAATTTCAAAGTCAAATAAATAGTTACAGATCTGTCAGCTGTGTCACTCCACACGTTTATACCTTACAGAAATTTTATAATTGTGCTTAGAGATACCTGTATTTGTATAAAAAGAACGCTTGGATTTTCAGAAATCCAAGATACTCAGTGTGCTGCAAAAGCCAAAGGAATTTGCACAGAAGACTTGAAAATCTTGCCATTTTGACTTCAGTGCTTCACAATTAGAGTTCTCAGAGATTGTACATCCCACCCACCTTTAGACTCTCAGTTTAGATCAGCAAAGATGGCACAAATTTCACGGTAGTTCTGCATAGTTTCTTATGTGTCTGCCTTTCCACATGACGCTAAACAGTGAGCACTGTTTCTGTTCTACTGCTGTTAATGGGATATCGTGAGAAAGATTATCAAAGTGAATAAAACATTTCAGAGTGAGTCCAGTGATTTCATGAATCTCAATGATTTCTACTTTTTAAACATATTTTGGTGGTTTTGACACTTAAATCTTCTACTCCTAACTTAATGCCAGTTTCTATCACTACTAGCAGGGGATCTCTATGAATCACTGAATAATTGCCTTTCTTAACTCCCTGTATAATCTGAGTTTGGAAGAAGTGGTGCAGCTAATCAGGATTTTCAGTAACAGTGATATTGTCTCAATAGAGATTTTTCAAGTGATTTTTTTATGATAAGGTTTTATAAAAGGTAAACATGTACGTAAGCATTAAAGACTCTGTATAAATTCAGCACAGATGATACAATACAGCTACCAAACTGCAGAGCACAGCAGCCTGTTCTGTTCATACCCTGTGCCAGGAACTTTTCACAACAGTGCCCTTAGTAACCATCCATGGAAGATTATTCACCTTAAGTGTTTTGAATTATAGCAATTGTAACTTTTTGGAGGTTACTTAAGTTGTTATGCTGCCTTTTAGAAGGCATAATTTTCAAGGTGTAATTTTGACAGACCATCAGATGCCAAAGATATGCAATTTGGAACATTCCCAGAGCTGTAAATGACAAAAACTGAAAGTAAAAAACATCTACTGTCCATTTACCTGAAATAAAATTATTGCACTGTCCTACATTAGGGGTGGTCCAAGCTAAATATATGCAGCATTATCTGATCTACGTATCTTTGAGCATGTCTAGTACAAGATAATAGTTATATTTCTTTAATGATCAAATATATGTATTTTGAAGGGCAAAGTCTGCTTTCTGTAGAAACCTATGGACCAGAATTTCTTACTGCCGTGATTACAATCTCAACATTACACAAAGAATAAGTCACCTGTCCCCTATTGCTGGGGAATGGAGACACCCAGACTGTGGGAACGAGGAAGATAGTTTGGCAGTCATTCAAAGAAAAAAAAAAAAAAAAAAANAAAAAAAAAAAAAAAAAAAAAAAAGAAAAGACTGGTTTCAAAAAAGACAAGCTTGTGCCTACTTCTGGGGAAAAAAACCCAACGGTTTCTGGCCTTCAGAAAAGTCAAAGTAATTTCTGGCTAAGAGATAATTCTATTCTCAGAATAGTCTTATTCTACAATATAAAGCAAATATTTTGCTATTAAATACTGGAAGGGGAATTTCTGTAACAAATATATGGCTTTCAAGCTGTATTAGCCCAGCACACACTAACATAAAAATACCAAGTAGAATCATAAACTTTCTGGTCAAATCATTTCCTTTGACATAGGTATCAAGTGCCATTTGCGCTGCACAAGGGTTTTGGAGACACTGATATGACTGTGGCAACATGACAGAGGATCTACAGGACTCTCCTGGACTGACATCTCAGGGCAGCCAGGAAATGCCAGGGCATTTCAGACAGTGATAGTGTTGTGTTTACTGAAGTTAATCCAGTCACAGGTTACCTCTGGCTGATTCTTGTGACACAGTGATTTCATTAGTTGGATTGCCAGCTAGCCCAACATGAAGCTCTGCTTTCATCTGCATGCTGTTGGCTATTAAATCGCATCTCAGGTAACGAATATGGGGCTGCAATGAATCTCAAGAATATAGGCCAGATAGTTTGCCCAGCTAGACTACAATGAACCCAATCGAACACTAACTGCTAACAACGTTGGCAATGTCCCACTGTACGATAACATCTGAGGAGGAAGGTTACTACACCTGAGGAGAAAGGTTACATGTACTCTGGAATGCTGTGTTTGGTTAGTTATTAATTTTTTTTAATCTTTATACATGGAAAAATGATTTACAGCTTCTCCCAGCATAAAACTTTCATTTAACTTACTGACATAGACACATCAGGCTTGAAGTTCATGCAGCCCCTGATGTTGTGTTTTAGCACTACCAATGCCATGCAGTAAGGCACCTCATAGCTTAATTACCACTTGCATGGTGAACCACTACCTTTCATTTGTTCCTCTTTGATATTGTATTGAATAGAGGAACTCAGTAAGTTTAAACTGGGATAAATGTTATGCATGAAAGTGCAGAAAGCACTATCACATAATTACATAATATATCACGTAGCTCTCCAAGGTGCAGAGTGGCTAAGGTTAATTTCTTAGCAGTAAAAAGACAACAAGAAGTAACAATGAAATCACTCACCAAAAGAAAGGAAAAAACTAGATAGAATCTAACATTTTCCAAGAAAATATTAACAACAAAATTGTGTAAAATTCCATGTGCAATATCTGTAATATCCAAGTATTGTAAAATCCACTATTTGAAAGAACAGTACAGTCCATTGAAGTTATAGTGCTTGAAGTGTACATCTTTATTTAGGTGAAACTTGTAACAGTTGTGATGGAGGATGGGGAAAAAAAGTCACAGAATGAAAATCGCAGGAAGCTGTAATAAGCAGGAACATGGGATGTGAGGAAAAGGAAATAATTTCTACACTAGACTAAAAGGAATTCGAGGCTGGAAGTGAATAGGAAAGTTACTGGATGGGAGATGATTGGGGTGGTCATGAACAGCTGGTCTAAGCAATAGCCAGAATTTCCTAGGAAAAGGCAGGGGAGTCAGGCATATGAAAACACTGAGAAGTTAAAGGAATTATTGATATTAATGGTAATGCTTGGAGCAAGTCTCAGCAGATAAGGCCCAACGATAGGATAAGCAAATTGCTCAAGATAGCAAGTAATCTTTTTAAGACATGAGACCTTTGTAACAATACTCAAGGCTTAGAGAGAAAAGAAAGGACTCACAGGAAGTGTGGTAGTGAAGGTGATTCATGCAATCCAAGAGTGAAAGAGGGAAACAGAAAGGAAAAAAGAGGGTAAAGTATGTGCTAAATGAATGAATGGTGTGGAAAATAAAGCAATGATTACCAGCATGTTTGGAACAGCTGAAACTTTTCACCCAGGGTAGTATCTCTACAGCTTGTCTAAGCAGATTTCAAGCTGTCCTTATAGACATGGGATGAGGGTAAATCCTATCATTTTCCAAAGAACTTATTATAATTCACTTCTAGCTAAATCATTTAGAAAAATCAGGGATGTAATGGTACCTAAATAGGAGAGTGTATTTAGAACACTCCTGCTTGGGAGGAAGATTTTTTTGTTTTGCTTAAAACCAGACAATTCCACTGATCTCTGTCTTACAACTCCAATTAAATTCTGTTTAAGTTAGGCAAATCTGAGCAATTAACAAGTAAATTAACTAGAGACAAACTCTTTGTGGGTTAATGGAGAAATGAGTGGCAAGATTATTAGAGTAGACTTTAGTGTCTAAATTAGAATATTAAATGTAAATTTAAAAAAAAAAAAAAAATCACAAAAATTTCCTACATGAAGATAGCACTGAGAAGCTATATTCCAAATAAAAGTGAACAAGCCTTATTTAGATATTGTCTTTTTCCATAAGACTCAAAGACATTCTCTAAGGCAGGCAAACATTGTAACCCAAAATGTTAAGATCTGAAAGTACGGTTCACAAACTTTCAAATACATCATACTACGTTGGGGTGTCTTGAGCCAGCCAGCTGAGGCAGAACAGCTGAGGGACACATTCAAAAGGAAATAACTGAGCTGGTAACCTTGGATATCATGACGTTGTAGCACTGGGAATGGGTGCCCTTCATTCATGTGATGGAGTGAATGGCTGAAACTTGTTTAAGTCTACACAGCTCTTTACATCTCAATGAGATGACTATTGTGAGAAAAGAATTCTTTCTTATCCAGAAATTACTTGGACTTTTCTAAAGGCCAGAAACTCTTGCTCCAACCATATGCTCAAACACAAAAATCATCAATGATAATTAGTGTGCTCTTTAGTTCAGAAAGTATGTAACATATAACTAATGCATCATAAGATTAATTTCATTATATGTCCTGTATTGTCCATCAGTTAAAAGCAACAAAACCTCCATCAACAGATGATTTAGATGATGTCTGATACATGAATTAACTGAGCTCAGTGAGTTTTTCAAGCATCTGTGTAGTCTCAATGAAAACAATCAGATCATTTCTCTCTATTCCTATTGCACAAATCCATCCTGCATACATCAGAAGCTTAGCATATAAAAACAAGTGCTAATTCAGTCCCAGTTTGTTCTGTAATATCATTCATCAGAAAAGGTAGGACTTAATGAAGAAAGGAATTTCTTCTGCTTTATAAAATGGTTTGCCAGTACCAGAGATATGTTCCTCATTGAATAATCGGAACTGGACGTACATGCACCAGCAGATTCCACCCTGGGTAGAAAAGTCCTGTCTATTAAATAATTTGTTTTGAAAGGCGTAAACTCAGATTTTCCAAAGGGTACTGTAGTAAAAATTTTGTCCTTAAAATTGTGGTGCTACCTGGAAAAAAACAACAAGCTTTTGCTTGGTTTGATCCACAGAGTATTTTTTCTGGATTGATCAACTTTGTCCTACTTCCACGTTTCTTGAAAAACTTGTGAAGGATTTTGTATCACCATAGTCATCGCTTATCTCTGTGATCTACAAAGCAGGTATTAATTACAGGAATTATAATGTATTCTGAACACATTAAAGTGCAACCCAGGGTGGCTTGCATTTTAGTGAACACTTTCTAGCTCTGGGAATTATTCTCACCAATGCTCCAGTGAGAAGGGCTTAGTTTGTTTCCGGAGCTAAGAAGTCTGTCTTTATCTTCAGAGCTGCCCTCAACTACGTGAAGAACTTAACTTAAAATCTGGGGACCTGCCTGCTGAGAGAAAGTAATTTTACAGGTAACACAAGGAGGCCTTAAACTGTCTTACCCAGTAAGAAATTCATAGTGTCTGGCTAAGCAGATTGTTTCAGCAGCGTTTGCTTCATCGAGGTCTCAGCTCAGTGAAAAGGCTGTTGCTTTTGGTCTCAAAAATAAGTAGTGTCATTTTCTCTTTGCAATGAATTCTTTCATCCAATCATGTTCCTGTATGCAAATATACCATAGCTGGTACAGATAAAAAAGCACAAATAAAGCTAAGAGCTCAGTCAGGACAAAAATCACTGCGCTTCCCTTATAACTCATTTCACCTGTGTTTCAGGAACATCCTCAAACTCCTCAACTGAAAATATGAAGAAGCAAGGTTCAGACAGCAATCCTGCTCCAGTTTTGCCAGCTCTGCCAGAACCACTCAAAGATCTGAAAATTAAGTACACCAAGGTTAGTAGTGTTTCTTAATTTTTCTTATGCATTTAGCTCAGACAGTAGGATGTTCTCATTTTAATCTTCTATGAATCATGGAGGCATCTGTAAATCAGTGCTTAAAGTGTTTATTCTGACCTGTTTCTGATATTATACGTATTAGCAATTAACTTTCAGTGATCCTTTTAACCTACGTATTTCAGGAAGTGTGGAAGTATGATAGAATCATTTCATATTTCACTTGGGGTGGGTGTTGTTTTTCTCTTGAAACAAACTTTCTGCAGTGATAATTTTCTCAGATAATATAAATGGAGCAAAAAAGGAAAAGTTTTTATTATATTATTTTTCAGAACAGCAAGAACAAATTAAAATGTCAGCGTATTGCATTATATTACAATCAGATTTAAATAATTATACCAAATAAGCTTATATGGAAAGGGATGTGTGAAAATGAAACTAAAATAAAGTTCATTCCACTCACATATTTTTCTGAGCAATAATGAATACATTTTCAGCTTAAATAAGTAACTATCAATATAACAAAGTCTGCCATCACTAATTACTTGATATTACCATAAACTTTTTCTAATAGCAAATTCTTTCCATATGCAGTTAGAAATACACAGATAAAGAAGGTCTGAATCCAAAATTGTGTTCCCAGCTTGAAAAGAACCTTTGCCTGTTTTATATCATAGTACGCACATATCTGCAAGAACTTTGAACAAATGGTCAGCAGAAAATATTGAAACTCTGCCTGCTGAAACATTCAGGTAGAACAATTGATCAGAAAGGACCTTTTCTCTTTGGAGACTCCTCGGTTACAGATAATTTTTTTTCTCATTATCATTGCAATGGAAATAAATTTTATTTTCTAAAATTTTTTTTCCAAAAGCAAGGTGTTCAGTTATTATCTAGATTATTCCTTTTGAATTCCACTCTGTGCTATTTTTTTCATGGAAAAAACCTAACCAGATTTCAATGCGTATCTTTCTTGAATAAATCACACAGGACCTTACTTTGTAAATATTTAACCAGCTACGAAAGACTTGTAGTTCTGCCATGTGATAGCTCTCTATTGCTCTTCCTGTCTCAAAAAAAAAAAAAAAAGAAGAAAAAAGTTTAATTCAGAGAAGATACTTTAGTACCTACGTCACAGTGGTGTTCCAGAAACTACAGTTTCATTTGTTTGATTTCTTATTTTTCTAAAGGAAAACAACCAATATGAGAAAAATGTCAGCTCAGAAATCAGATGTAACTGAATAAGCAAGACATAAATTCCTGTAAACTTTTCTATCCTTCTAATATATTTAGTTAGCAAAAACCTGTTCCATTAATACAAAAAGCAACCACAAGACAGCCAGCATGGTTGAAATGTCTATAGTGCATAATTAAGGAGAGTGTCACATAGCAAACGCTTGGGTTTTTTGCCTTGACAATAGATTCCACTTCCTTAAAAACTGCGTATAACATGTAAATGTGCAGGAGTGCAATGCACTTGTTAGCGAAAGTGTGTACCTGCAAGTGATCAAATCCAACACACCAACGCGGAGGCTTGATTTTTGCAATGCTTTCCTCCTCTCTTCAAATATCACATGGGATTATCTGAAAACCAAAACAGTGCACTGAGGGACAGGGAGATGGGATAACAGAAATGTCATCCCATACTCAGCAGTCGTCCCACAATTTAATAAAGCTTTTCTACTCTTGTCTTCTTACCCATACTGTACCTCTCCTGCCCTGTACAAGTTAGAACGTGGGCTGTGGGATTGTTTTGACTAGTCACATTGCAGGAATCAAGATGAGGGAAGCATTAATTACTGCTGATGTATTAACCTTTCTGAAGCACCTTGGACATCAGCAGATCCCTCAGCTCTGGAAACTCAGTTTTCTCTTTTTGTACCATGGCATAATATCAACAGCCATCACACAAGGATCTGAAGAAATGTCTGCAGATGTTCCAAGGACTTCTTTACTTAATACCCTCTCTATTTTATTTTCTGTGAGCGGGATCATTCTGGGCCTTTTACAGAGATCATTTAACTAAGTATTTCCATATGTCTATGGATCTACAGGTTGGTATAGCTACATTTCAGATTATGCCTTTCACATATAGCATAAAACTAAGCACTCTTTAGGGAATTTGAATTTCAAGAATTAAACTGAATGCATTCTAAACAGCTAAATTGGCCTGGAAGTTGAACCACAAACTGATCTTGAATTGGTTTCACATCTGAATCTCCCTTAAAGATATTCCAATGAACTGAATGAGTGTTGGTAACTGGCTAAAAATGTACTAGTAAATATTTTACTTAGTCAACACTGAGGAATTAGACAATGATTGTTTAACAAATGATTTCTGTCATGATGCTTTCACATACACTAATCCCTGTGGTGTTCCTTTAATCAGAGAAACTCAGATTAGTTAATTATTAAGTTGTCAAATTACATGAGGGAGAGAAAACGACAGCACATTCTCTCACTAAGCTGCATGTGGAATATCAGAAAGTGTAGAAGGGTAAGCCACTCTGAGTGAAGAAAAACTGTAGCTGAGTATCACTTATGTTGCAATCACTTGCTTCACAATGAAAGATGAGAGGTAAAACCACAAAAATTTAATTAGAATATCTAGGGAAATGTTATCAGCTATAAAGGTATTACAGAAACATGCTCTTTTTAAGATCAGCTGACTGCAGATACAAAGCCATTAACTGAGAAATCAAAAAGTTTAAATAAATAATTAATAGAAAGAGTATGTTCTCTCATTAGTTCATTGGAGCAATAAAATTTGATTCCTGCATCAATAATCACATACAATACCAAGGCAAAAAAAAAAAAGTTACATGAAATATTAGCCAAATATCAGCTTCTTGTAAAGAAAAACCTGGGGAAGAAAAGAGACTTCATGGCAAGTATTCTATATTGATATATTGTTTAAAGCTTGCAATTTCAATATCTACTAGTTCCTTAAATAATGGCACATATTTTAACTGGATTGCTTAAAGAAGACAGTGAGACTCCATAACATACTTTGGGATTAGTAAACCAGAACTCATAACACTTGAAATGAGCCCCCTCTTGGGCCACAAATCTCTTTCAGGTTTAGATGTAACTGTAAGATTTATGGCTATCGTCAAACTGAAGAATATCTGAATGACTCTCATAATCTGTACGAGCTGGCGTCAATAGGGGCCAACAATTTTTTGGCACTGTGCATCACCTCACCTGAGTGATGCTCAATTGCCTCCAGCGTGCAAGAGCCCAGCCATAGGCCCAGTGCCTCTTTATTGTTCCTGGCCTGTAAAAAAATGCCCATGGTGTCATTCCCTGGTTTACCATCTGTACTGGAAAGCTTGCGAACAGTCAGGTGAGCAGCTGCTGAAATTTGATGATCACTTTTAGCTCTGTGACACAGGCAGCTCTGCTCACTTGAAGAGCACTGTCAAGAAAAGCTTCATCACAGCAAGAGGCTATCTGCGGGCAGATTTATGACGGGAAGAGGTTATGCTTTTTCTTGTACTGTAAGTTTGGAAGAGTTTCTGGTATCTAAAGAGAAAATAGCTTAGACATTTCATTCCGTATTTATAAAGCTACCCTTAATAGCTAAGTTTGAGATATTCCACATTTTCGATAGATCTATTACTTTTCTTGGCTACATCTCTGTAGTATGGATAATAGTTTGTAACAATGATAGTGAATTACATTAAAATTCTTCCCTGACTGAGAATAAGTTTACAAACAGATGCTGAAAATGGGATCATGTATAGGAACTTTGCAACATCAGAAATTAAGTATTTTCTTCTCTAAACCGCACTTTTAAGTCACTTTGACAGAAGCACTGAGGCCTGAAACTCCGTACAAACTTTGTCCCTTTTGTACCCACAAAAAGGGAATATTTATTCTAAAGAAGATGCAGCAAGAAGTTATGTTTCACAAGGTGATAGCACTAAATGTAGAGGCCCTAAAATCTATTTCAGCAGAGTTACGGTGTGGTCCATCTGAGACAAAGCTGTCCAGAATCAAATACTTTCTTTCCTCATGCTGCACAGACACAAATATGACACTTCCTATCTAGCAGATACTTTATAAAATAATGCACCCACAGTCCTTTCAAAACACACAACAACTGAAGGGAAAAAAACACTGGGATGACAAAGAAAGTCAAAGAAAGGTCTTGTCTCCTTCAGGTCATTTGAGTGACGAAATCAACTGTCTAAACTATGAGAGAAATACTGTAGTCTTGCAGGTAACTTCAGTCCCAAATGGTGAATGGTATCAGATTATCTGAACTTAAATCAGTTATTTCAGAGAATCAAGTTTTTATTGCACTCTGACATTGGGAAATAAAGACAGTCAGAGGGTTTTGACTGCAATAGCCTGTATACTTGGGATCTATTTGGATACTAAATTTTAGTAGTGTGCAGTCTCATCTACAAGAAATGTGTATTTCTAGGTCTAGTGCAAAGAAGTCTGAAAGTCATTAGTTCTTTAGGTTGTTGAAATAAAAACCATCTTCTCTCCTAAAAATACCAGTGAAATAACAGTTACAAAATGCCTGCAAAAACATTTCTAAATCCTTGCAAAATAGATTTTCAACCCTAAACCTCTGACTGACCATAGTCAATCGTCACAGACAACCCTCTGCACAGCACATGCCACAGAAGGGTACGTCTTTCACATTTATGTCTGACAAACCAGCACAAAAAAACACCCCTTAGCTGCAGTGGAGTTCTGTCTGACAGACAAACCACTGCAACCTATTGCAAGATGATACCAAATGTTTTCTTTCAGCAGGACAGGGGAGTCTCCAGAGAATGTTGTTGGCTGGTACTTCAATGTTGCCTGGATTTAGAGTTCCATATCCTGGTTTTTTGCAGCATATACTCCACAGCAGTAAAAGAGTATGGCTCCATGCACATTTATGAGTGCAGCTGCCCGCAATGTGGGTAACACAGCTTACATGGAGAGTTTTGCTTTTTTCCTTCTCTTTCCTGTCTTTCATACCTGCATATGCAAGACTGTTACCTAGCTTACAGAAGACATCTGGATAGTTTGATTTACACAGCCCTGATACAATGTTGTGTATATATTTAATATAATGAAGTTATGCTTTAGATGGGAATGGTATTAGAAACATTAATTAGAATGATATTCTAAACTAATATTATGGGTGATACTGGTTGGTGCAATAAATGTAGTATTTAAACAAATACTTTAAAAGCTTCCAAAAATGGTATGTTTTGGTATTATTCCTTTCGCAGACAGATATGAATTTGGCACACTGTAACATCATAGCAGTGTTATGTTAATATTTACCTTTTACTTTGTCTCTTTTCTTGGCAATGTAGCTAGTTACTAAAGATGGCTTTTTTTCATATTAACCATTTAACTGCTGTCTTTGCCCATTCATAACAGTCAGAACTTTGTGTGGACTTCCCTATAATCAAATTCATCACATATCTGAAATCTCCAGGAACTTACATATTTATTTCCCTGAGAGCTTTTGTTAAATCAGGAGTTTGCTGGTCAGTCCTGATGATCAGAGGCAGCAATGACACTCTATATATGGTACCCACATATAAACAAGCTGCAATATACAGAAATACATTAATAGCAAATTGCTACCATATTCATTTAGAGACAATACTTTTATTGATCCTGACAGTTATTACCAAACTATTCATCAACTATTAACAACCACCCAGACAGTCAGTGTAAACAATTTCAATAACATGCAAAAAAATCTCTTCCCTGAAAGCTGTCATGTTTTCTTAACATATGTGGTTACAGGGTTTAAATCCCAGGTCTGTGTGACAAAAAGCATTTATCCTTCAGTCTTTATGTCTTGACTTTGTCCTGCCCTGGGTCAACCATCATTTCCTTTGATTTTCCTGCCCCAAAATATTTTCTGGTTTTCTATTTAAATGTTCCTACTACAACAGAGTACCTCCTTTATCCTAATGGAGAGGACACGGGAATCACATCTTTTCTGCTAGTTGGTCTCACAGCTAAGCTCCAGTGACTAAAAGTGGGGCAAGATGCCATGACCTTAAAGCTAAGCACAGTTTGAGCACAAAATACCTGGTGCAGTCAGTAAGAGCCTGCCATGGTCTCGATGGCGAGCATGATCAAGATCTCACAGGCGTGCCGCAACGCAGAGGCACTGGGAGAGAGCGAGAAGGGAGGGCACCAGTCCATCAGCAGCAGGAAGGTGGCCTCACACACCAGGAGAGCGGTTTAGGGTGGTGATCCCATTCCGGCACTGACCCAAACCCGGAGATCAGAGATGGTTAGACAGACAATGACAGGTACTGTTAAGATTGGACTGTATATGATATCATGTCCACTTTAAAGAACAACCTACACAACACTTGGTAACAATATAGCCTCGTCTTTTCATCATCTGTGCCACGTATCAGATCTTTCTGTTGAGGTTTTCCTTTCTTTTTCAATGCTAACCTAGAGAGTCAGAAATAAAAACTCACTTTGACAAGTTAACCAGCAGTGGCTCAGAGATGATAGGCTCTAAGGTAGCATAGATCTTGTGCACCTATGAGTAAGGCCCAGGTTCTATATTGCATTTGTGAACAGAGATAAGTACCTCAAATTTCACCCAGAACTCCTTAGCCTTCACTCTGCTTGTCCTCTAAATTTTCACAGCTGTGTAATATCACATAATTTCTCAGTAATTACAACTAAAGTAGAGCATATTTTTAGTAGATTGTTTTATACTCTGTCAGTTAGCAATTGCTGAATCAATTCATTTTGTATCACCTTTAATATCACAGAAAAGAACATTCAAAGATATTATAGTTATTTTAATAATGGTATAAAATACATCGCTTAAAAGAAAATATTTACTTTTTTAGAATAGTGTGTATGGTGCCATATTTTCCCTACACAATTGAAAAATACTGATTTTTAAAAAACAATTGCAGTGGTTTATTTCCTAGTTTGTTTTTTGTTTTAATGGAAAAGCAGACTAATTTCTACAGATTTCATCAACAGTCTTATTAATATTCAGTAATCAAAAACCTAAAGAGATGCAGGACTGCTCACTCCTGAAACCCTCTTTGCACATAGTTTTAAGGGATATATAGCATAATTGAAATTAGGACACCAGCGCCTGAAAGAGAAGGAAAATGCCATACCAAACAGACAACAAACTTAATAGTAAAGCAAAGCAGACACAGTGGGAGTTTTGTGTTTCCTTTGGAGAAAGTATTCTTGTATGACACTGACATCTAGACTTTATAAAAATTTCAAACATTCAATTATTCCTTCAGCTGTAACAGTACCTTTGCCAATTACTTATTCCTGTACAAAAGGGCCTAGGTTTGAATTTCTGGGGTTATTATACCACAAAAGGTTATAGATCATAGAAGTTCAATATAGGAAACAATAATGCCCACCTTGCTTTATTTTGGTCTTGTTCTCAGTGCGCCAGCAATGTTGCAATCAAGAGTTGACGGCATTTGTTCCAGCCATGCAAAGTAAATTCAGTACACAATGTGCTTTCAGCCAGTATAAAAGTTTAATCTTTGAGTAAGAACACAGTTCCTAACATTTATTAAATGAACTTTCGATATCAATTTCATTGCTGCTGGGTAAGCTGTTATGTTTGACTCTGGTGTAAGGCAGCTGCTGTGCAATTGTTCTTTTGTGCTTCTTAATAGCTAGCTATATGTTTGGCACTTTAGCAAAAGCTTGAAATAGAAAGATACCAAGGAAAAAGACAAGATATTCTAGCAAGAATGAGGAAAACACTATTTTAGCTTATTTTCTTGGTTTTAATGTTAGACTTTTTCCAGTCCTTTTCGGGTAAAAGTCAGGATAAAATAGTTAAATAAGCAATGCATGCTCGCCTGGTTTTCCTGGTATATGGATGTTCCACATGGAGGCAACAGATTAATAGAAGGGGTTAGACAATGTCTGGGAGAATGGAAAATCAAGAGTGGTGGTGCTGAGGGAAACCAGTGTAGAGACATAACAGAGATCCTCAGAGTTGGAATAAAGTATGAAAAACTATCACAATTACACAAGTAATATTAATCTGCTGTAATATGCCTTACAGTTCAAACAGTAATAGTCAGATATTGGCAGTAATTATCGGTATAACAGGAATATGTTTACAGGCTGAATAGGAGGCAGGGAAGTGTCACCAATGTCAGGGTGACAAAAGAATTTATAGCTGTGACCATCAGACTGGCAGTAATCAGGGTATTGATAGAAATTACTGAACAAATAATAAATAACATCAAATGGTTAAGGTCACCTTAAACAGAAGATAGTCATACTGATTATAAAACAATGACAGCGAAAACGGTTACCCAAGGATCATCTCATCAAAGCCTGAAGTCATACAAGGCAAGTAGCTTCACCCTTCAAAAGAAGGAATTGCAGCACATGCTGAAGACCAAAACTGGAGAGGTTTGAATTCCTGGTGTTTTGCAGAGAAACTTTCAGATAGCGAGGGGAGACAAAAGAGCACCCCCATAGACATGACCGTCAGCTGTAATCCTGCCAAGCTGTGAGGGCATATATGCTGTGAGCACCCACATTTGCTGTATGTTTGTATGATTATATTCACATGCTGAGTGCAGGATTATGGTAATATGGCACAACCCCACTTCTGGCACCCATAGTACAACCCCTCGGAAACAGCAGCATCACAATGTGAAAATGTTTAGATTGACATTATGCAAATAGTCTGTCCAAAGCGGGAGTCAGAACGAGCTTTGAAAACTATGATCAGGAGTGCCACTGTTTCCCATATATTTTCATCTAGGACCTATTGGGTTCTATAGGGTTGTATGTGTAGCTGAGGACCACAATCATCTTCTGCCCATAAGACACCCTTGAAATTCCCCTCATTGTCAGCTCTTGGACATTTTAATTTGACCAATGTAAACGTTTTGGCATATGCTGATTCATTCGATCTGGAAGGCTAGTCCTCCTTTCTTTGTAAAATTAGGACAGGCAGAAAGACAGCAATTAAAGAAATAAGTGTTTGTGATTTCATCAATAAAGTAATTCAACTTGTTTTCAAGGTGACAATTATATATGAAAGAGGGTTTTTCTCCCACTGCGTGCTGCTAAGTGTGTTTTTAAGAGAGTGTCTCTGTGAAATGCAGCAGCTACCAACAGCAAGGACAGTCTCAGCTTTCTCCAAGGTTGCTAACAGTGTACTGTTAGCAATGTGTCAGCCATTTCCTCTTGATTTGTGATTCCTACCTTTATTTAATGGACTAAATTCTGTTTTTTTTCTGTAAAAGATTAAGAGCATTATATTTCTGCTTTTAAATCTTGATTAAGATCACATTCAGTGAAGCACCAATCCACAAAGCCAAAGGATTTTAGTGAAAAATAAAAGAGCCTCTGCCTAATCTCTGATTATTTTTCTTCTGTAACATGAAAATACAGAAGTATACTTGCTTGCTTTTTACTTAGCTTAAGTGGTTCTTTCTTTGTTTCATTCAACTGACTGTGGCGGGGTTTTTTTTATTCTTGACTTTAATTTCAGAAAAACGTACTATTGGTTATTTTTTGTAGGGATTTTCTTTTTTGGCAGCAGAGAGTGAAGAGAAATCAAAGCAAAGCTAAACAAAATAGTGTTCTCCAAGATACTACACTTACTGTATAACCTAATTCCAAGGACTGGGTTTACTCCTGTTGGGACATGTAACAGAAAGGTCCTCCATTGTTACCAACCCTATGAGCATAGGAAACCCAGCTAGTTTTAGGTAGGTCAGTTTGGGCCCTACTTCCCGTGTACATCACAGACTTCAGTTTGAGAGAGGAAGGACCCCTTTGTAACAGTGTCTTTTTATGATATGAAACAAAGTGAAAATGTCATGGAGAGAGAGAGAGTTTGGGTCTCCAAAGGAAGCTAATTGTAAAAAGCTGTTCCTAGTTAAGTGTCTGTGTGATTACTCATCTCTTCAGAATAATGTAGAAACAGCTCTTCCATTTTTAATTTGGGTACTTATCAATCAGGCAGCTTTCAACTATGAAAGATAGATTTATTCATTCCAACAGATAACAGACAACAGCTATGTATATGTTACTAACATTGTTGCACTATTTCTTTTTCTGCAGATATTTATAAACAATGAGTGGCATGATGCAGTCAGTGGTAAAAAATTTGAAGTCTTTAACCCTGCAAATGAAGAGAAAATCTGTGAGGTTGAAGAAGGCGACAAGGTAGGGTTTTCTTTCATGCTCTTAACACTAGCTTTAAATTTAATTCTGTATCTTAAAAGCAGAAGGCAAATATCCATCTCTGCTGATGCAAAACGTCACCTCTGAGATGTACCTACTTCATCCCATATATCTTCTGCTGCAAACATAATTCTTAGCCTTTTTACTAAGCCTTAATATTGTTTGTAATCAGACACTGAAAAACTGCTTTACTCTTAGGACCTTGCTCATATGAGGAAAGTTCTGAAGAAATATTTTTTGTTATTTTTTTGTGTTATAATATAGATTCTTTTTGTTATCTTTGATGAATGACATCTAATAATTTAATTAGGGGAGAGTGGTGTTGTTATTTTTTCCTGGCTCTTCCTTACACCGTGATGTAATCTGTTCATTACACTTTTATACAAGGCTTTGCATTATAGATAACATGAAGTGGACAAATACAGATATTTTCCCACACAAACTCTGCGAAGATGATCATTACCGTCAGCATTTTTAGCTATGAATATATCCTTTTGGTACTGCCCCCTTCAAAAATTTAATTTTTTGAAAAATGTATTGGAACATAGTCCTAAAAAAGACTCTGAAGCTGAATATAACCTATCAAATAGACACTAATTCCACCAAAACTGGTTTCCTTACAGCAAGTTGAATTGATGAATTTAAGCAAAGGACTAAAAAGATTGTTGACACCTGTAAAGACACATTTATTTTTTATATTTATGAGGTTTCATAGTGGAAAATTACAGATAGATATCATGGAATCAAAAATACAACGAAAACCTAAGCTCTCAAATAAGCAGCTCTCTATTTTTGTTACATTACATATTTTCCTGCTGAAAAGGATTTGCCTAGTTCTACCATATAGTTTAAAGATAAGTTATCAAGTAGAGGGTTGGTTTTTTAAATAGAAGAGACAATGTTGCTTAAACTTTTTTAAAAGCAATGAGCAAAGAAATTTTTTTTATAAAGACTGAGAAAGTAAGTTTAAGAAATTAATGTCCTATTTCCAGTGCATAGGTATATAAAAAGTGATGACTGTGCCTGAAAATAAAATTGGGTTTATAGTTACTGTGTTGGTTCTTGCAAATATTTATTTCATTTGCTATACTTTCCCCCTCAAAGTCAAATTTTTACATCGAAAAGTGAGAAAATTTTCTCACATTTCTCACAAACTGACATCTGATGTTCATTTTAGTCAAGAAATATGGATCTATAGAATGATTTATATAACAAGTGTGTTTTAAACTTGGCAGCAAAATTGTTGTCCCAAAATGTCTATTAAACACCTTTTCATCCATGAGAACTGCTATAAAACTTATAAGCTATTTATCTGTTATAAGTTCATCAAAAATTTACTGCCAATAAGTACAATCTGTCTCAGAATATTTTAAACTACTGTACAAAGATTCACTCTGAAATGAAATGCTCTTTTGAAAAGTACATAGAAACCCAGTTTATTCAACATCCTGTGCTCACTGAATCATGGTTATTCTGTTCTGTAACTTCATGGTGAATCTTTGATAAACTTTGGCTCAAATGCTATGTCTAGCACATGAGCAGTAGTGAGTACACATTATTAAGAAGATCATAGTGAAGACACATTTAAAGCTTTTTATTACCCAAAGATGGCTGAGAAAGTCTGCATGGACCTGGCTTTTGATAATTTCATATGTCTAATCATAAGTTCTTCAAACGCCTTGTTCTTGCTTTTCTTTACTTCCAGTTACCTGTATATGGTGCTCAGAGTCACTGAGATTATTTCAGGCTCTCTTTGTCCTCAGCCAAAGTATTTCATAAGCATGTTGTTAACTTCTACATTGTACCACACTAGAACCATACATGCTTTTGATATAAAATGCTCCTTCTTGTACCTCTTCTCTATTCAGTGTTTAAAAACCAAATTACATTGCAAATCCAGCTGGCCTGATATTTGATCATCCTCAAATTAAATTACTCATGACCTGTAACCGTTCACTTACAATTCAGAATTTTTGTAGCTTTCATTAATTACAAGCAATCCAACAACTTGTTAAATAAAGAGATAATACTGTTCGACAAACAGGTTTGCTTTCTCTCCAATAATTTTGCAAACTAATGTGTAATGACAACTGCTATTAACTAAATTGCCAAGTGAAATGTACAAATCTAGTAAATTACACAGTCATTGTGAACCTAATATTCTAGAGCCTAGTCTTTAGATAATGAGCCAAGAGATTTTAGGAATTTAATTTGCGTGTACAATAGGGTTGACAAAGGGCTGTACACTGCCTTGCAGTGGTATTTAAAAAAAACAAGTGGAGATTACAAAGCACAGACACATATGTGGGTGGGAAGTGTTTTCCTTTCAGTTTGATGGCTCATTCAATCTACATTCGCTAATCCTAAAGGCCCTCAGTAATAATAAAGCAGCTCAACAAATGGTCAGTGGGATGTACTTCTGTAAAAAGCCTAAACTAGCTCTGAAAGGAGCTATCAGTCTTTATACTCGTGGTGTAGATTTATGTACCCAAATTAAGTTTCATACAGTGGAAGAACATCTTTTTTT
>VYXH01012188.1:86687-125019 GCA_013397275.1 Burhinus bistriatus | reverse complement strand
TTTTTTTTTTTTCCCCTCCTCCCTTACTTTTCATTCACAGACCTATATTAGCTTTACATAATTTTTCTTAGTTTTAATTATTTCTGCACTTGTAGTAGAAAGAACACATGGCACTGTATTTATTTTAATTTACATCATTCACACAAGTACGACATGGTTTCCCCTTGTTCTTTTCCAGTAAAGGCCAAGGCATACAGCCCAAGTCATATTGCAAAGCTGTAGAATATTTATGATAGAAAGAGATGAGAAAAGTATAGAATGAACTAAATGTTCATTGGATACACTTTTCTGGGTCACAGATAAGTGATGAGGTATTTGATGACATTCTGACAGATTCTGAAGAAAAGTAATCCTTTCTAATCTGGTAGATTTCAGTTACCTGATATAGGTGACTGGTCAGTATTACCCTATAGTAATGACTGTGCTATTTGTAGAGATCCTTTCTATCTTTTTCCCAAACTTCCTGGAAAGAACTTTGGAAAGTTCTGTGGGCCTCCTGCCTAACATGTCTCTGCTGGGCTTTCCAAGCCACTTACTCACCCCACTTCTGGCTTTTAAAAATTAGTTGTTGGCTACCAACTTCAGTTAAAGATTCCAGATCTGGTTCACATTTAGAACAATTGACTTTGGTGTTGACTTAGTCAACTTTGCTGACTTGGTTAACTTTGACAGCAGTTTCCCTGGAGGATATTCCAGCAACCAGCAGTACAAAAAATAGTTTAAAAGAAATCCTTTAAACAATGCATGCAAGTTGCTAAGGGAAATGTGCCATGGGTAGATTCCTCCTTTTTTTTCTTGAAATTTGTTTGTAATTTCTAACAAAATACTGGAATAAATCTCCCTTTTTTGTCATTGTTTTCCTGGGAAAACTTTTACAAGAATTCTGAAATATAGAAGAATTCCAAGTACTAAAATCCTTTTCTCAAGAGATATTTAATTGTTTTGTTGTTGTTGTTGTTGTTGTTTTAAATATCCTGGAATACCCTTGCACAGAAAAGAGTTTCATATAAGTCATTGTAGTTTTGCCTGCTACAGTGAAAGCCAAATGATAAATAATAAATTGATGGACTGACAAATTAGCTTGCTTAATGCAAAGACAATGCTTAGAGTTCAGAATATTTAGGCTTAGCATTTTAAACCTGGTCAATTAGTCAATTGTTAAAATTATTTTAAATACAAATGCTCCTTAAAACATTCAAAAATGAACGCATTGATTTATCTTCCTCAATAATAAATCTTTGTTCATTTTATGAAACATTCTAAGGAACAGATTTTTCTAACTTGGTCTTCATGACACCACCAGATACTTGTAGAAAATTTCGAATACTTAAATATTTAACTTACAGATTTGGGCATCTCTTTGTACATAAAAGAGATTAAATTGCAACAGCAGTGTAATTGGTGGTTGCATCCCCAATTACAGACACTAGAAGGCAGAAGGTTTGAAAATCTGAATTTTAAAAACTGAGCTCCTTAATATGTATTTATTTTAGAAGGTTTGAGAACCCATCTGTTTCTCATACAGCTTCACATCACTGAAATGATAGCAGAAGTGTTTGAAAGAAAATAACCCATGTATCTAACATTACTGTACTAATTCTCATTAGATTGAGTTTGGTGTCTCTCATTTATCTTGCAAAGCACTTTGCACATTTAACAACCAACAAGACTGATGACAGAATCGATTACTGATTATAAAAGTTTCTTTGTTTTTCCCACAGGCAGATGTAGACAAGGCTGTTAAAGCAGCTAGAAAAGCTTTTGAACTTGGATCACCCTGGCGTACAATGGATGCTTCAGAGCGAGGACGGCTCTTGAATAAACTAGCTGACTTAGTTGAAAGAGATCGTCTGATTTTAGCTGTGAGTATGATACATGAACAAAATGGCAGGGAAAAAGCCTATGTCCTGAGTTTTAAAGAAAGATATAACTAAGCAAGCGTAACATGCTAAACCCTTGGAAAGCCAGGCTGTCTCAATACTTGTTTTTCTTCTGTATTGAAAATGGACCTCATTAAACTGGCTTGCACTCTAATCTACTAACATGCCACATCCACAAAGTACTTGAGTATTTGATTCACTTTAAGATGATACTTAAGCCATCTACAATCGATGTAATTTCAATTGTTGATTCTTAAGGACACACTAACATAGACCATGTGCTTAACATTTGTCTAAACCAAGGCCTGAATCAAGGCCTAAACTCAAAGCCTGACTCAGTGCTTATAGATAATACAGATGAACTGGGAGAAATTTTGAATTTCATGGCTATATTTTTTGTTATCACTGGTCCTTCACTAACTCCAGCTTGCAACTGGCAATGAGTGAAAAACCTTAACCAGAACCAAAAGCAGCAATGAAGAACATTCCACAGTAGGAAGAACGTGTGGGGTGGGGAATGATGTCCTGTCTCTACCAACGACTGTGTACAGGCCATTTTACCACTCTTAATAACAGACACATAAGCTATAGCACCACCACCTACCAATTGTGCACTAAGGAAGCAAGGAACACTTCAAATAGAAATGTACCATCAATTTGATAAACGGTAGTACCCTTCACTCTTGTTTTAAACCCCACATATGATGCTACCATTAAAATGATCTCTTTGCTATTTCAAGCACCTTCTGGAATTAACATTTAGGCAGGGTAGTTGTTTGCATTATCCTGAAGATGAACCCTGGTTTTCTGCCAACAGTGTCAAAAATTTAGGAGGGCAGGAGAGGAGTATCATTCAGGATCATCACTCAGATTGATCTAGTCACAATTTCAAGTATTTAGCCATTAGCTACAAACCACACCATTGATAAGCTCATAAAATTTAAACCTTCAGAATATGTAAAACCTGCAAAGAATCTATTGCCCATTCTATTGTCCTTATGGCTGTATTATAAGAAGACACTTGCATGCGTCCCAAACAGGTTTCTAAAAGAAAAATGAAAATTCAAAGGAACTGAGGTTATTTCCTTGAACTCCAAAGTCTGCAACTGTCAAATTGACACTTTTCTTCAACCAAGTTATTTCTCTAAATGAATCTTGTCACCTTGGTAGGGACTGATAATCACCTAGTTTCTCAAGAGAAAACTTGGGTGGCCAGAACTTGTGTCTTCAACAATGCTAAATTTATTGGAGTTGAGAGAGACAAAAATTTTAAGGGAGTTACATTTTTAATAGGAAAAGTATGCCCCCTAGCCAGTTAAATATGCGATAAGCTAGTATTTTCTTCTTTATTGTACAGCCTAAGGCATTACACATGAAAAGAGGATGGAGACATAATCTTTCTTCTACAGGAAAGCTGAAGCATTAAGTTAGTTTTTGTTCCCACTTGCCGTATTCAAATCATGAAAGTATTACTTTTCTCTGGGACCCGTCCCAGGTTTCTATTTTACTGACTGTTTTTATTTCCTACACCTTACTTACATTATTGTCTACTTTTCCCTTTTACATAAAGTGTGTTTCAATGAAGTTCTTTCCAGACTTCATCAAAATGAAGAGAGATTTTCTCCACTCACAGCTTGTCCTAACTGCAGAACTAATGTTATAGAATAGCAAATAGCCTTGTAAACACTAGAGGTCAAAATAGACCCCCAAAGCTCATTATAAATACATCTTTCTTTGTTCGTGCACCTGGCCAGGATCAAAATTATTCCATTTCAGTGTTCCATATAATGATAAGATGCCTTTCCTGAAGCTCCAGAAGCTCAACAGCCCTATATGTAGGCTGCTGGAAGAGTAAGTCAAAGCAGGGTACTGAAAGAGCTACTGAGAATTTAATTTCTTATGTTTCACTCTGTTGTGATGTTCAAAGCTATAGACTTCATAAGTTTGAGGCCACGGAAGAATTTTCTCCTATGTCCACACAGAACACCACAGTGCTGGATATCTTGCCTGGAATGACAAAGGCATATCTGATTTAATCAGTTCCTTGATGCTGAAAGCCATCAAGCATTGCTGGCTTCTCCATTTGTTCTGTTCTCTTCCCAAGTATGATATCTGCAATGTGTTTAGTTAACTAAAACTGTGGACTTCACAGGGGAGTTGTTGGCGAAACGTTGTGTTTGCAGGATCAGTCTGTAGACTCAGTCTGGAATGCTAAAGAACCTTGGACATACAAAACAACAAATTTAGAAAAGAAAATAGTATTTCTAAGATCTGACTAGATCTTGAAACTATAGTTTGCGGTTTTCCTATTAAGCATCCTAACAGGATTGTTCACAAAGTTGAAGGTTGCCAGTGCCTCTGTGCTGCAAAACTTGAGAAAAAAATTCCAGCATTGTCAAGAAGTTGTTGACATTATTTAAGAATTGTACATGGTCTTTAACTAGATGTCTCAACAATTAGGGGTATTTGAATGGCATTAATCCAAACCACGCTCCCTAGATTTGGCTGGAAATCAACCCTATTTAGTGCTGGTGTCTCTATGGGATCATTAAAGCTCTGTGGGTGGAACAGAATTGGTCAACTGAAAAGTTATAGATGTCGAATGAATATTCACTGTTTATTATTCTCAAGGTTTATATCTGCCTGGCATGGACATCCATGATATGGAGAGTCAGGCCTGGCTTCAAATAAGACCAGTTAGTTCACTCAGTTAGTAGTGAACCAATAGAAGAGAGTCTTTTCAGTGTAAATATTTATTTTTATAGTCAATTTTTCTAAGGGTTCCTGATGGCTCAGATCTTTCCCTTGCACATCAAACACTCAAGGTACAATTTGAAGTATTTTATTCCATGTTTTAAGTCTTCTTGCTCATAAGAGTTGCTAATCATGCACTTATTAAGCGCCTAGAAAGATGTTCCCTAATAATTAAAAAGCACAGGATCATAAGTTAATGTGATAGTTATTTCCAGGAAGCTACTGCCTACCTTGGATGTCAGTGCAACTAAGCTGAGAGAGGCCACTTAGCCTATTTGCATCTGTTATTTGTGCAAACTCCTAGCTGATCTTTTCATCCATACTTGTAGAATATTTAGCATAAACTAGAAAAGTGTAATTGATTCAGATGGGGGAAACATTGTTTTTTCAGAACATTTCACCATTACAAATGTACTATGATCATGTCATCTGCATAGCTCGCTGTGAATAAACCATCACAAAAATTCCTCATTTGTAAATTGCTACCTTGGTTTTTTCAAATACTAAGTATCCTTCAGAGTGGAATTAATCCAAATGTTTGTACTAAAGCTGAAAACCTCTGAATTGAGCAACCAAAAGCTAAATGACAAAGTACAAGCATGAGAACCATTATCAATATTTGATATTCACTTTGTAATTGCTATTGTCTGCAGACAATGGAAGCCATTGATGGTGGGAAACTCTTTTCCACTGCCTACCTAATGGATTTAGGTGCCTGTATCAAAACGTTACGCTACTGTGCAGGCTGGGCTGATAAAATCCATGGGCGTACTGTTCCAATGGGTGAGTATTTTTAACGGAAGTACAGAACTGAAGCCAATGTGATCTGTAAAAAGCTGCCTTTTTTCTAAAAGTTGTGCAATGCAGAAAATATCTCAAAGGAAAAATGTTTTGGATAGTTCTTAATGTAAGTATCATAGTGCTTGTTTTAAACATTTAGTGCAGTTATTCACATTTTTTTCTTGTTCTATATATCACTAATAAGTAGTCTTTTTTAACCAAAAGATTTTAGTCTGTATGTACATCTAAGAAGTCTGGTAGGTTACTTTTGCATAGCAATACATAGTTTATGCAATGGTACAGTAATGAAAACCAGGTATTTGCTTATTAAAGCTAAGATTAGCACAAATAGTAATATTTGTTTCAGTTATTGGATAATGTATTAGGAAGAGTACTAAGAGATAAGAATGAGGAAACAGTCCTTTATTTTGCTAAAATTTCATTCCATTCCTTCTCCCATTAAGCAGCTCTATGAAAACATTGTTTCTAGCTTCCTTCTCTCAGAAGGACACAGAAAAGAATGGTAATAAAGAAGGAATTAAGGAAAACTAGAGTGATAAATACTTCCAACTTTTTTGCATCACGTAGATCTCTATACTAGGCTTAATGGAACACATGTTTATTTGAAACAAAGAGAATTTTATACTTAATGGATTTGATTTAAGTTAAGATCTAATATTAAAAAAATGTCTGATATGTACCTAGGATTGCAAGTAGTTTTTAAAAGAGCACTTTCCAAAACCAAAGGTGATAAAAGAAAAAAGAAATGAAGAATGCTCATTGGTGGGCTGCGCATACCACGTTGAGAAGCAGGGTTATCACTGCAAAAAGTCAGTCAGACTGGCAGAATCAAACCTTGGAGCTATGAAGAAAGTAGATATTGAATCCAGATGTACTTTGTGGTTGGTTTTTTGCATACTTAAGATTTTGAAAATATCATTTATAAGTAAAATTTTATCCAGCTACGTTTGGTATCCAACTTTATCTTCTTTCTGATTTAACTGTTTCTCACAAATGCTTTGTCTGAATGTCTAATTTATTTCTTCTTCCCCTAGATGGAAACTTTTTTACATTTACAAGACATGAACCTATTGGTGTATGTGGCCAAATTATTCCTGTAAGTTGGAGCTATTTATGTAAGACACAAATGTTCCTGTTAAAAAAGGAAATGCTTTTGAAATTTTGTCTATGCAAATGCATTTATGAAACATTACCAATCAGAAACTTTTGGATCCTGAAAGACAGAGACTGTCCTGAGTGCTCATCAAATTCTGCAACATGGAGTTTTTGATGAGTCATTCCAGTCCAGTCTCATCTCTCTCCTCCCTGTATATGGAGGGAAAATAAATCTCAAAAGACTGACTAATGGATCAGTTTGAAATACAGAATTGTGCTTCGTTACAACTGAAAGAATTAGAAATAAACAAGTAGGAAAGGGTAATATTTATAACCTATAAACAATAGGCTCTTTAGGACCTGGAATATCTCTTCTGCTCTGTACAACATCCAGACAGCTGGTCCTTTATTTATGACTAAGACTCATTCACCATATTGATGGTACAAGTAACAACACAAAGAATGTGTCCAATAAGCACAGTGATACTGAGCCATAAGTTCCAAAGCTCCTGGTTGGAGTGTCTAAATTCCCAGTTTTGAAGTCACTTATTTTAAGTAAGTGAACATTTAAAAATCCTGCCTGAGTCTGAACATCCAAAACGCTGAGGAACTCAACTTTTAAACTTATTTATGAGATCTACACAGCTTCAATGGGTTGCTGTGAAAATGGTTATATGCACTAGACATTCTTAATCCACCCACCATTTTGCACATGGTAGGTGTGGGC
The DNA here is from genome assembly GCA_013397275.1 of Burhinus bistriatus. Classification (NCBI taxonomy): domain Eukaryota; kingdom Metazoa; phylum Chordata; class Aves; order Charadriiformes; family Burhinidae; genus Burhinus; species Burhinus bistriatus. Next base: position 117,762 of record VYXH01012188.1, on the reverse strand, counting down.
AGCCTGACCTGACCTGTTTGACAACTTACCAGATTCTGAAACAACCGGCTTGTCTATCAGATTTACTGATAGACATGTTCCTGATATCTTTCTGTTAAGCTTACAGAGTTGCTACCTCTTTTGACCACCACATTGATTTAGAGAACATCACTGGAATATGGATCCAGCCTATAGGAGAGCTTGGGAATCTACTGGTTTAGATTCTCTTGTATGTCAGGCACAGGGTATTTCAAGTGAAGCACTCAGAGTCAAGATGTGCTAAAGAACTAGATACACTAGATGTGGCCACTTAAAATAAAATTGCATCCTGGAAGTATAAACAGTTAGTACAAACAGTGGCTTCCCTTATAAACTGTTCAAGGACTTCTGATTATATCTTTATTTTCTCTCCATTGAAATGTGAACCCGCCAAGTCAGAGTTTTTCACATAAACCAAAAACTTTGAGGACTATGTGAACACTGCAAAACAGTTTTGCTACCTCAGCATTTCCATTTCCCTTCCACTCACACAGTTCCACTTCAATGATGAAGATTCAGAACACCCTGTAATCCCTTACTTTGTGTTATTTTTGCTCCTGTAATTTTTGGGGTGGGGTGAGATTGAAATGAGATAAGGAGAGAGATAAGGAACAGTTGCACGTATACTCCTCCAAATCTTTCTGACATAATAGGTAACTGTTAACTGCCTTTCCCCCCACTTTCGTAAAGGTAAGACACACTGCGTCTTTTGTGATGAGGCTCATGGGCTCAGTGCTTCCAAAACTATTAGAAATATTCTCAAAGGGGTAACCCATTTTTCCCCAGCCACGTTGTCCCTCATACTGCTGAATATGAGGTCCAAAGGAGTCAGCTGTTCTCCAGTCTGGCTGGACTGACCACAATGGAGAGCTGCCAGTGAAACCTCCAGGGAAGAGGGCAAGGGCATTGTTATACATTATTACCTTGTCTCCCTTAGAAAACTGAATTGATGATGGTTGTGATCATTTAAGATAGCAAAACTCGCAGTTGCTAATCCAGCAACTTTCTGTAAGGCTTTGTTAGAGAAGAACGCTTATTGTCTCTTGAGCTTTTAACTAAAACCTTGGATCCCCTGGACTCACATATACCAAAATCACTGATCTTTGTATAACACGGCTTGCCAGTTGCTTTTTCAAGATATCTTCATTCTGAAAAGTCTTCAACAAAGAGTTCAACCACCCAGTTGACAATTTGCGCTATTATCATGGAAAAAGCAAAGGCATTTTGATGATGTATTAGAAATAGGATACACCTTCTCCTCTGTCTTTCAGTGGAACTTCCCATTGGTTATGTTCATCTGGAAGATCGCTCCTGCCCTTTGTTGTGGAAACACGGTGGTTGTCAAACCAGCAGAACAAACTCCACTGACTGCCCTTTACATGGGATCCTTAATTAAAGAGGTAAGTCGCAACAGCGGAGTTTTTTGCCCTACTCAGAAATGTAAGAGTATACTGCAGCTGAAGTGCCATAGAGGTAATATAAGCCAGCCTGTCCTCTGCAAGCACTTCTCATTGCATGCCTAGCCTTGTACTATGGAGCTTACCTTACTGTAAATCAGTGAAGCAAATCCAGGGCAAAAGCATGCATACCTTTCAGCCTAGTCCACATACACAAAAAAAACCCCCACAATAGCAATTTATTAAACTTTGTTCCTTGGCACATATTTGTATTACAAAAGCACAGTACCTTTCAAAGTCGAAAGCAAACAAGGAGTCAAGAGAAGAGAACTTAGAGTTGGGTGGCAATTACTACCTTAACATAGTTATCACAGAAAAGGACCTGTTTGTACAGCTAATTATTATTGGTTTTTAATTGAACAAACTTTTCAGCCACCTGGGTTTATTATTAACAGGGAGCTGTAAAATTGAACTGGTGACTGCTGCCAAACTTGTGAACTCTCTTCACACAGAAACTGGAGAATCACTTCATGCTCTTGAACACAAGGAGCGTGGTAGTTTCTCCAGTGTCTCCAAAGTTGTGTTGACTATTGTGCCCAGCCCAGCAAATACCCAAAGAAGAACAGTTAGATAGTTTAGCTATCTTGTGTCCCAATAAAATCAACAAATGTAATCTAATGTGTTTGAAGAGTTGTTACAGATGTCAATAATCACCAGAGCAGTAACCTTGCAGTGTGTTAATGGAAATGACTTGGCACATTTTATTATTCTGCTTCAAAACAATGATTCAGCAGAACACACTGACTGGTTATACATTAATATTTCACAGAAACTAAATGACTATCAGGAAGGAGCCAAGACCTGCTTTTATTGCATCACACAGTAAATGCTATTAGATAATACTAGGAAGGAGGAATTGCTTTAAAAAAAAAAAATCAGAGACACCTTCTCTATTAATTTTTAACACTAAATATCAGAAAGTATATTTCTCTGAAAGAATGACTTTAAAGGGAAAGTAACTCGGTTCTGCTCTGAGTCTAATGAAATATCTGTTCTGATATTCTGATTTCCTGAGCTCCTAAGTGGGAATGTGATCAGTGGTCTATTTTGTATGCACACTTACAACGGTTACAGAATCGTAATAACTGCTGCAACACCAGGTCAGTTTTAGTAAAAGGCAAGATGATTCTTGTTTTGCCCATTCATTCAGTGTTCAGCTGGATGAGAAGCTTAAGTGTGTAATTGATTTGTGTCTTTGGTGTATTATCTAGTAGATATTGTGGAGCTTTATAAACAAATAAATATTTATTTTATCAAGTCCTTCAAGATTTATTCACCCAAATCTAGCTGAGTTTTAATTTACACCCGGATTATCCAAATAAATTGGAGCCCAAATCCCTGATAGTGATCAAAACCTCAGTGATCACTTCAGTTGCTGCTTATAAACTTCTTGTGAAACTACCTGAAGATCTAATTTAACTTTCTACTTCTCAAATGTCAACATTAAAAATATAATTATAGTCATTTTTGGTAATCCTCACTATCCTTCTTAATAGTCCTCACAGGGCTCCTATGCTAATATGTAGAGAATAGTTTCTGTTACAAACATGGAAATTAAACACCCAAAGTAAGACAGCACAAATTAGTCCCATACAAAATATTCTTCTTACTTTTCTCTACAAATTAACTACAAAACACAATGCTAAGCAAATAGAAGGAACCTCATTATCTCATCAGTTCTGGGGTAAATCTAGAATAATAAACAATCATAAAAAGTATTGTTGGAACGTACCTGAGCATGAACCGGTAAGGAACCGAAGTTGCTTCAACAAAAGTCGTTGTCTGGTGTCCATAACACGGGACCTGATGTTTTGGAGCTGTAACTCACCAGCTGAAATGCACTATTTTTTGAATGAAAATGGAATCTTCGCGTGTAATTCCAAAGTCCTGTTTAATGCTAAAAAGAGACTAATTTAAGTGATCATATAGGAGATGCATCTTTTTGGTCTTTTAATCCTGTGCTTGCTCTGCTTCATAAGTGCCATTGAGGTTCCATAGCTGCTTCATAAGCTGACAGGAAATCCAGTCGCACTTCACATATCCATGGAAGTTTGCCTAACAAGCTGTTGGGAGAAAAGAACTTATTTTGCCTATGAATGGAACATAACAAATACAGAATTTCTGGGAAACAATAGGTTTGATTTGGTGCCTAGGAAAAACTTCTTTAAATACAAAATTTGCAAGATACTAGGAATGTACCTTCTTTTTCATGCTTGGTAGCTGATCTCCATCTTTTGTGCTGTAAACTCTCATGTTGCCCACTGTCTGCTTTCAACCCACGTCCAGAGGAAGAAGCAAAGACATTGAGTTTGAAGTACTATTTCCATCATTTTTCTTAAGAGAATTTCAGTGTAACTCAGCAGATCATGAATGAAATTCCATCTAGCGTGAGGGATAATGAGCAGAAGTGCACAAGCACACAGGATGACTCAAATAGCTTTACTGAAGCAGACACAAAATTTTTCTTTACACATCCGACTGGGGGAGAAAAGAAAAAATAAATTTAATCCTTGTCAACAGCACTGAAAAAGCACCAAACGTGCTTTTTTAAAAAAAGAGCCAGTTCAATAGCCTAAACTATGGGTGAGGGAAAGAGAGCATAGATCATGTGAGAATGAACACATTTGGAGCTCTAGGGCTGAGAATCACTGTATGTCTGAGAAAAGGTGGCTGGAGAACTGAAAAGGGAAGTAAGACTACATGACATATTCTTCTAGTCATTATCCTTCACCAAATTTACAGGGTTCTCTCTTCTAATTCAGGCAGGATTTCCACCTGGAGTTGTGAATATTGTGCCAGGCTTTGGACCCACCGCTGGAGCAGCAATTTCTCACCACATGGATGTAGATAAAGTAGCTTTCACAGGCTCTACAGAGGTACTATAATGAATGCAAGAAAATACAAGCAGGAACTGTGCTCCTCTGATTCCCAGTAATGATTTAATGTCTAACTTGTTCTATGTAACTATTTTAACTTCTTTCTTTCTTTTGGCTTCTGGTTTGTTAAACAAAGTCTGTTTAATGATTTGTTGGTTATTATTAACTTTGAACATATTTAAACAATGTTTGTATTACAGGAAAGCCCTTCAAACAAAGGCACTCCATGAGATACAATAGGTTCTAGTATACAAAGGCTATTTTAAGTCTTGTCCTTTAAAAAGAAAATACTTTTGTAACTTTCTGTTTGCTTCTTTCTTTTTTTAAGAATAATTATTTTAAAAAATGCAAAATGTGAAACAGCCTGTGCTCCATTCTCTTTCATTTTAATAACAACAGGATGGTAGGAGGGTGCTTCAGAAATTTCATTCCTGGTTCTGCACACAGTTAAGTGAGGTGATGGCTTTTTGGTATTTGAATTATACTGATGATCATCTGGGTGGTCTTTTGAAAGTGTATTTGAATATACATCAGTTTAATAATTGAAAGGAAAGTCACTGTTAATTTTCCCTAAACTTCACTCTGAAGAAGCATGAGTAATATGGTCAAAGATTTCTCGGTGCAGGCATTATATAACTATATACTTAATGCAGTACATTACATTATCTGTCTGTATGCATTCTACATGGAAGAGCCGCCAACAGGTCTCTTAACTTCTTAGATGTACGTTCCAAAGATAAATTGCCTCACGTCAAGAATCAGTATGCACTGAGTGCAAGAGTTATGTTTACTCCTAGAAACCTTTAGCTTTAAAGTAAGGGGAAAACAACCCAAAATTCCAACACCTAAGAACTATCCCACAGATGTTCCCAATGGACAGTAACAACTACAAATCCCAATGCCACATATCCCTCCAAAGGCAGGTGAACAGGAGAGTGTATTCATAGACTTTGGTGACAGTCCTCTTCTGACAGTGTAATTTAGCAACAAGAAATGAAGCCTGGCATAAGAATGAAGATATCTGATAGTTGCTACACATAAACAGTCACAGACAAAAGCCACAAGGGCTACAAACATGTTTTCTTTTCTCAGTTTTTCCAGTACAACTCATACTAAGTATTTCCTTTAACTATGCCATCATGGGAAAGAAGCAGGATAGGAGTTCTGTTCATTTTCTCTTCTTCTTTCTTCTAAGGGAGAAACTAGAATAAGGAAGAGTTGGTCATGCAGGCAGTGTAGATAGCTACTTTTTCTCTCATACACTATGTGTATCAAAGGGCTTTCCAATGTATGAAACAGAGAAATTTCAACCTAATGGGAGTAACTGGCAGAGTAGAAATCAGTGACTACTGTAGATTACAGATACAAACAAGCAGAGTGGTGGTAACCAAAAAAGCATCAGACATCTTTGGCGGTTAACATGTGTGTGTCCAAGGGGAAACTCTTCTAGAAAGCATTCCTGGTTTGTAGACTACAAGTCACTGGCACCCTGACTCTTCTTTTCAAACTATTTTTTTTTTAATTTATTTTTTATTTCTACAATTACTGGGATAATAGACAACTGTGACCTGATTTTCACTTTTGAGGAACTCAGAGGAGTGTTATTGAGGTCATAATAAACTTTTTGAAATGACGTTGTCTTCTCCCTACCTTTTAGGTTGGCAAACTGATTAAAGAAGCGGCAGGGAAGAGCAATCTGAAGAGAGTTACATTGGAACTTGGAGGAAAAAGTCCTAACATTATATTTGCAGATGCAGACTGTTAGTAGCATTTTTATTATATAAACTGACTGCTTTTGCAAATACCATGTTCTTTTTCTTTTCTTTGTCAGTAAATTATTTGTACCTGTTTAATGAAGGAGTAAATTTTAATGTTTTCCGGTTACACTGTATTTTTAAGTTAGATTACCACCAGAATAGGTGGCTTTTGAATGGATATGAAATTCTGACAGCTGTCCAGCCTTACTGTAATTAAGAATCATCCTAATGCAACATCAATGCAGAACCAAAAGCAGCTACATGGATCTTATACAGGTTATTAACTTTCCAGGTGAATACTCCTCTCGGTACTGCTGATAGGGCAAATAATGTTAAATCCACATTTCACACAGAACAGCTGAATGTGTGTTTGTCTAGGTGTACAGTGCAACTCTTGATAGAAGTAGTTTTGGACATAAGTAAATGGATGAATATCTGTGTTTTAAAGAGCCATACAAATAAAATGTGCTAAAAAGGGAAATGATATGGAGTGACAAAGGTTTGTAAAGAATTTATAACATGACTACTGAAGTTTATGATCTGATGAACTCTGCATTTCTTTGCAGTGGACACTGCCGTGGAATTTGCACATATTGGTCTGTTCTACCACCAGGGACAGTGTTGTATAGCAGGATCTAGGATTTTTGTGGAAGAGCCTATTTATGATGAGTTTGTTCGCCGGAGCATTGAACGAGCAAAGAAGTATACTCTTGGGAATCCTCTGTTGCCTGGTGTACAGCAAGGCCCTCAGGTAAGTAATATTAGGTGTTTCCAATACAATTGTGACATGAAGTCACAGTTTAATGTACTTCTAAACCTATTGTTGCATTAGTGCCAAGGTTAAATACAGTTGTCTAGTGGTTATTCTGGAGGACGAACAGGAAGAAACTGGAGTGATGATTATTTGTGCCACTATAATAGGCCTAAGGGTAAGATTTCTTTCTTTTTTCTAGTTCATTTTGTTATGGAATGGGAACAACTATATAGAATTGAAATGCTTTGAGAAAGCTCCAATACAATAACTATAAAAGTGCAAGTACAATCAACCATGTCCAAGTTTGCTAACATTATATTCAAATAGTGCCACTGTAAGTGAGCACCTTAAGGAAATAAAATTTAATAGTGTTCTTACCCCTTTTTCAAGGTCTTAGTGTTTCATTATGCTACTCTCAGTTTTAGAATATTGCATAATTAAAACGCATCACTTTGTACTTTTTCCTGCTTACGTTAAAAAGTTATGCGGACAGCTTCCCCGTTAAATGAATGTTAAAATGCAACATTAAAAAACATTGCTATCACAATGCTGTGGATTCAGTGGATCACATTAGAGCACTGTTAAATTAATTTGTTTTCACCTAGAGTCTCATTTCCATATCAGCTTGTACTACAGGATATATACTTTCTTGGCAGCGCTATTATGCACGTATTCAATTGTCACAGAATAAAGGAACTGTATTAGAGACAATGCAAAACTGGAGACAAAGCAACTCCCACACATTTGATAATGTAACATGTTCTTCATTGGTTATCACAGTCATTTTATGTAATCAAAGACACCAAGTAAAGTGGAAAACTGGATTCCAAGCCACACAAGCTTTGGAGTATTTAAAAATAGTAAGGATGCTATTTTGATATCCTGCAATGTGTCTTGCTAGGAAGCTAATGCATTCAGCTGAATAAATTAAAATGTCAGAGGATGAGAAGATTGAAATAAGTAAACTCCCGGTTGCTGGTGTACGACTAATACAAAAATAACAGGAATCCACTCTCATGTCATTGTGGTTTTACTGAGTTTGAAATTCATGCTAGCAATCGAAATGAGAGATGAAAGTAAACTTTTACTAAAATAAAAAAGGAAGGTTAAACATGTAAAAAAAAAAAAGCACTACTGAAAACATTTGAAAGAGCATGAAGACTCTTTTCTCTTCCTGTTGACACAACATTTGCTTTTGTTGACCTCTTTTTCTTCTTAGCAAGCTTTAGTAGAAATCTTGACTATTTCGCAGGTTGGCAAAGGTTCTCCTTTTACAAGTGGTAACGTCCTCTTGAACGGAAAATTGTAACCATGAGGTTTAAATGCATTTCTTTTGTGGTAATTGTGTTATCTAAATATCTCTCTTTGTCTTCAAATTCCTTGTTGTGCTTTGACTAATTCTTTCTAGAAACAAAAAAACATGGCCTGTATCATGCATATTCACTGTGCTCTCTTGTTGTAGAGACTCCTTGAAAACTCTATTTGTCCTCCAGTTCACAGGCCGCCTGGGGCAGCACCTGCCTCAGGCAGCAAGTTTGGGTAATGCTTTGCACAGGGGGTATTAAAGAAGAGCCAAAAGCCCTACTAGAATGCAAAAAGTCATATATATGCTAATTCACACATTATTAAGAAAAATAATGGTGATAATAGTAACAAAGGAATAACTGACAGCAACATGAGCTGTACCTTGTCTTCTCTTCAAGATGTTTATGCACAAGAGATATTTGGCCACCAAGGTAGCAGAAATTTTATGTCTCCGCATGCAATAAGGCAATTGTTTGAAAGCAAAATGACAAGGGGAGCACAGCAAACTAAAAATCACCTCCTTAAAAATATCCTTATAAATTAATATCCTTATAAATATAAGCTTTTATCACAGCTTTAGCTGAATAGCTGTTTAGTCTAATACACATCCAGGATTCCCCAGAACCTTTGAAAATATTGTTGTGTCCTATGACCATGGTAATACTTGTTACTCAAGCTGAAATGGGACCTTTTTATTGCACGAATAAGAGAATAACATACACACCAAGATACACACTTACTCTGCTGACTGATGAGTATGATCACAGAGGAGAAGCTTCTCTGCAAGAGTCCCCCTAGAAGTAATCTCAGTATCTTCATGAGCCAGTGCTTGAAGAACTGAACTCTGAAAGACTGAAGGAAAGAATCATAAAAATGGAACAAATAAAATCTAAAAAAAAATCAAGAGGGCGTTAGAGGCCTCTACCAAACAAGCTTTACCATTGAGTTTTTCTTGACATAAATGTCACCCTGTGCACAATTTCCCTCCAGGTCTGAAGTGGTGACTGGTTGATTTGGAAAGGGAGGAGAAGGATGATGTGTGATCTGTTTCTAGTCCCCATTTACACTATTACCTTTTATCCACTTTCCATGAACACTAGAAGGGGTTAAAGAAATATCAACCCCTATTGTACTGCCACCATAAACTCCTTTTCCAGCCAAAGACCATTAATTTTGCTATGCTATAGCACCAAACTGCAATATGCTTTGCATATGTTGAATTTGTTGGTAGGCTTGGGCAAGTGAAGGGACAGAGCTTAGCTTCATACTGTAAACAATCTGCCACCTATGTTTCTCAAACCACAAATATAAGTGTCTTTATTCCACGAATGAATCAGAACGGACTGAAAAAGATCATTGAACTTCAGTTATATTTTACTGTTGCTTTTTAACTTCCCTTAATAATTTAGGAAAACAACATGGCCAATCTACCAGACCAAGTGAAGTACAGAAGTCTTGCTGCCTAGATCAAGCCCTCTGTTATTTTTACAGAATCAAGCACAGCAATTTTTTTTTTTATGAACTATTTGCAGTTGGCAAGAGTACTGGGAGAAGTATAAAACACATTCATTTTATAGATTTTTTTTTTTCTTTTTTTACTAAAGAAAAACAACATATCAATCCCTCTACAGCTGATTCTCCTATGTCAAAATTTCTGATTACTGGTCTATTGAAGAAAAGCCTGTAAAGTTTTGAGAAATTAGTGATAAGAACATTTTCAGTGCTCTCCAGCTGTTCCACTTCAACACATGCAATTGAACAAAGCTGGAACATTGTTAGGTTTTGGTTAATGAGTTAGAAGACCAATTGTTATCAGTGTGTGCTGTTTTCATCGCTGTGGTATCTTTTCATTTAGATTGATAAGGAGCAGTTTCAAAAAATCCTGGAGCTAATTGAAAGTGGGAAAAAAGAAGGAGCCAAACTGGAATGTGGAGGAGGTCCATGGGGAGACAAAGGTTACTTCATCCAGCCCACAGTTTTTTCTAATGTTACAGATGATATGCGCATTGCCAAAGAAGAGGTAAATAAATTCTTGGCAGTCTGCACTCTCAATAGAGATTGTCTGTTTAAATGTCTGTACCAAATATCCCTTTAGAAGGTCAAGTGGCTACATAAAAATGCACTCAGTAAATCTGTCATTCCATCGTAGTGGTGTTTAAAATGCTTTTCTTGGTTTCTGATGCTCATTTCACCAACTTAATGGAGGTGAAGGAGAGGAGTATGAGGCTGGCCTGCCAATGAAGTTTAAGCTGGTAGTAGATAAGAAATGCTGAGGTTTGGACTGTTTACATCACCCCATACTGCCCGTGTCTCACATATCAGAGTCACAGTAACCTGTAACAGAGAAGCAAATCTTGAAGACAAAGCTTGTGAACTCTTTGCACAGCCTAAGGAGCCACTTAAGTTGCGGTTTGGACACAATATGCACCAAGCAGCTCATTTGCAATAAGAGAAAATAGATTGTACCTCCATAGGCATTTTGTTGGTGACAATTACAGTGAAGCAGAGTTTTGCCTCTGTAGGGTTATTCAACCTAGATCAGTTTGCAAAAGCATTTACACAGCGTTGAAGGAGCTTTTTCTGACTCAACTAAGGTGGCAGTGTCTGGGCAGCCGTGATCATCTGAGAGGAATGGGAGAGAGTTAGGAGTGCAGAGCTGCTATGGCATTGAGAAAAACAGTTCTGTAAATACATATTCAAAGTCCAGTCATGGCCTCTTCTCTGTGCTTTTTTACATTCATCTTGATTAATAACTGCTGCAATTGTGCTGCAATTGGTGTCCATTATACTTCTTCATACTAGAAAGCTCCTTCAAAATTGTTACAAATCTAGGTGTTGCTTTATATAGCCAGCAATACTGCTGATGCAGTCTGCTGAATGTACCCAATGCATTCAGCAAGAGTCAACAGGCTGAGTTAAAATGAACACCAGAACATCTAGAGTTAATTGTGAAGGGGAGAGAAATATAAAAAGAAGAGAGCTGTATGAGAAATAATTTGGATTGTTTCTGTCAGTCTGGGAGGCAGGTAGGAAACCGCAAAGAGGTATGTTTCTTTATAGATCTATTAGTTTCCTTTAGGTCAGCAGTATAAGAACTGCTTCCCACATACTGTTTTTGGTGTATTGAATAATGAAACCCCAGAGGGCCAAGGCAACTTAAAGAATATCCAGGCTCTGAAACTCACAGCTTGGACAGCAGGGGAACATTCAAATCAAGTGGAAAGCTCAAGATCTATGGGAATAGAAGTAATTAGCTGTGGTAACCCCCCCTGCCCTACACAGCCTTGGCACTGCATGGTGGGCATGGGCACCTCGGACTGAGAACGCAGAGTGGCAGTAGTGGGAAAGCAAAGCCTGAGGGACTACTATCTCATATAATATCCATATGAAGAGCAAAATTTGTTGCTTCACTTGATGTACATGACCAGTTGTGCCACTACCTGCAGAGATAAAAGTCTAATAGAAAGTTTAGGGGAACGAAAAGTTGAATGTCTTTCTCAACTCTAAATCTGGAGCTTACCAAGAAAATATCAGTTCGTTGGTTACAGATAGTGTAGTATATATATGTAACATACTGTGACTCCGTGTTAACTGCCTTTATGGTGGGTGTCTTTTCATCTTTATTTCTTTGTTTTCATCATTTATTGTTTTATTTATTTATTTATTGTTTTATTAATCATTTTACAGAAAGCTATCTTAATTTGCTCAGTACTGCAAAAATCTTATTTTTATGTGAATTTGTAATCCTTTTTAGAATTCTGCTCTGAGATGTACACTCTTGAAAGAATGAATTCAGGAATAAGGCCAACTGACAGAAATATAGTTTAAATATGAATTCAGAAATATAGTTTAAATATGAATTATTCACTTTACTAAATTATTATTATTTATAGTAAGCTATACTAGTCCACTTCATATGTTTATATGTGTCTGAAACAGATATTTGGACCTGTTCAACAAATCATGAAGTTTAAAACTATAGATGAGGTTATCAAGAGGGCAAATAATACTAGGTATGGCTTAGCAGCAGCAGTTTTTACCAAAGACATTGATAAAGCACTGACGTTTGCAGCTGCTCTTCAGGCTGGAACAGTATGGTAAGTAATGGCTTTTTAAATTTTTCCTTCAGAACTGCAGGTGCCAATGGCAGTAATTGTAGGACATTTTAACACTTCTTTGGGTGGTATGCTTTGATATTTCAGTTCCTTGTCATCTTAGAGAGGCACATTAACGTCATCCTCCTGTGTCTCTCTTCCCCTGACATTTCCATACTTAATGTGCTATTAAATAAATACTTCTTGTAAGTCTTCACACAATTGTCCTGTAAACTTAGTCTGAAAAAGGAAAATTACTTGCTAAAAAGGAAAAGAGATGAAAGGAAATACAGTGAGAGAGCCATTTTGGTTTCTGTTCAGGATCTGGAGGTAGCCCAATACATACTTAATTTGCAGGAATCATTTTCTGTATTGTGTAAAGAAATTAACTATCTGAAGTTCTGTGGCCATTAACCTTGGCAGAACATCCACCTGTGATAGAAAACATTGAAAAAATGTGGTTGAAAAAAAGGAAGGACACACAAGTGGGGGGAACTGTTAAAAGTACAAGGATAAGTATTTCCAGAGACAGAAAAGAAAAAAGCAACCTAGATGGAGCTGGAAAGGCAAAGGCTGAGACATGCCAGGGTGAAAGCTCGGCAGAATAGCAGGCTGAGTCTAATGACTCTCACTGACAGAGACCTGTATTTCCCTACAGTTATCTCAATGCATCAGAAAGAGAACAATCAATGTTACTTGAACACAAAACACATGTCCAATTTATATTTTATCTGAAAGAACTTGCGACCAGCACAAATTCCTGCCCAGGTCCTGGGACCTAAAAACATACGCTTTCTGAAAATAAGTTAACTGCTTTAACTTAGAAGCTGGTATTCTCTAAATGAAAGAAAGTTTAAAATAAAAGTGGAATCTTTGGGTTTTACTCTTACGTGATTGCTGGTCTATCTAGGGATCCTTAACTATGAGCAGAACTTCTTTTGTTGAAATCAGTAGACTGGCAACAGGAGAAATTATAAGTTATGAAAATAGAGAATATATGATTTGACAGTGTTGCAAGACAAAAAGAGCTTCTCAGCTAGGGAGCAGGATGCACATTCTGCCAAAACTTTTCATACTGCAAATTTCCAAGTGAAATTCCTTTCTTACTCGTTATTCTGTTTTTGTTCTCAACCACAATACAGAATATGGTTTAACATTGAGCAGAACCAAACAAAATTTCCTAAATACATACTGAAGTAATCCTGAACTTACCCACTGGAAGTATACCTGCAGAAGGCTTAACTGTGACCAGTCTTTGGTTTGAGGGTTTGTGCACTACTTAGGAAGGAATTTTACCATAGCTATCAGAGAAAGACATGACTGTCACTCTGGTTGAAGACCCTTGGTGAGTGTTAGAACGCTGATCATAAGTATGGTTTCTGGTTGTCCTGGTTCCAGCAGGGATAGGGTTAATTTCCTGGCCCGGGACACAGGTATTCCATACCATGTGAGGCCATGCCCAGTCCATAGCGGGGAGCTGGCCGGGGGAGGGGGAGGAGGAGTCAGTCGTGGCTTGGGAGCGGGCTGGGGCTGCCCAGGGTCCGGTGGGTGAGCGCTGGTGCAGTAACCCTGTGTGTACGTTCTTCCATCAGTGTTATTGTTGTTGTTGTTCTCCTTTTTCCTTTGCTGTTGTGTGAAACTACCTTTAGCTCAACCCATGAGTTTTGCCTTTTTCTTCTGATTTTCCCCCGCTGCCGTGGGGGTTGAGCGAGCGGCCGCCTGGTTCTTTGGTGCCGGCTGAGGCCAAACCACAACACTGGTAACACTTTGTTTCTCTGAACCTTGAGCGGCACATATTTTTGAAAATATGTTACTCAGATATAGTTTGTGACTATCACCAAAGCTTTTTTAGAGTCGACAGAAAAACACTGATTTTTCAGAAGTGAAAAAAGTTGTTTTGCACTGTCAAAAGTAATTCTGTTCTTCCAGGGTTAATTGTTATAGTGCAATGTCTGCTCAGTGTCCTTTTGGAGGATTTAAGATGTCAGGAAATGGACGAGAAATGTAAGTACTTTTCAAAATGTAGATTTACGGGAACTGTAAGATTAAATTCCAAAACCCAACTGTAAACATTCATAACTACAATGTCCAGTTTGAGATTTTGTCAAATTAGTATATGTAGTGTTTAAAGGCTTCATGTTGTCAGAGACAATGACAAGCAAAGAATTCCTCTATAAAAGAAATAAGAAAATTACTTAGATACACACTTTTTCAAAATGACCATTTTTAGTAGCTTGCAGTCTAGTGATATGCAAAATCGATCACTGTGTTTATGATTTACATTTTTTGCATATATATAGAAAGTGTCATTTGCATGAAGATATATATGTCTGTAGTTTGTGGAATCTCCTTTAAATGCTAAGTTTTTGAAAACACAACACATTTCAAAATCCTTGGTTTAAACAAGAGTTTTGTTTAAAAGTCTTGTGACAACAATGTTTTTATAGTAGGTTCCAGCTTGGTCAAATGTTATGACAAAAACAGTCCCCTGTAGTCTTCGGACTTTTGGTCTTTTCCCAAGTTAGAGGTGGTGGAGTATACAGAAACGATAAGCTAATCAAATTCCTTCAAACTTCAAAGGTTTAGTCCAGTTTCAATTTGAATCATGTCCTGTCTTACCAGTATTCATCCTGGTCTTCATATTAGCAAGACAATCATGTAATGTGTCACATCATGAAACATTTGGTATCATACCTGTTCATTACATTATGTAGAATTATGTCGAATTATGTCTTCTGGGTTTTTTTGGAACATAAATCGCAGGCAGTCTTTTGTTAAAAATGCCACGTATCTAGGAACAACAAATTATTTTTAAAGCAACGAATAAAAATCAAAATATGTAAGTTTTCCCTATTAATAAGTAATGCATAATACTTTTAATGAATAATGCAAGTAATTAAAAATATATGGGCAAATGGAATGCTTCAGAGTTTTTTTCCCTCTTTTTTTCCTATTTTTTAAAGAGATAAAGGCTAGGGTTTTCATGCCTGCTCATCAGTGGGCTCAATCTTCTCCTGATGGCAAGGCTCTCACTGACTTCAAAGGAAACAGTTATGTCACCGCTGAGAGCTTTAGAAAATGTCAAAATGAAAAAAACCCAATCATTTAGGCCATTACTATCAAGGACTGTTTTGCATTTGCTGAGTGCCAAATATTGGGAGATCACCAATTCTGAATAACAGACTTCTGCCGAAATATTTTGGACATTTATTTGCTGTAAATATAATAGGAAAACAATAATAGTCTGTCATAAAGATTAATATTCTCTTTAACAGTGCATTTTGAAGGAGTTAAGCTTTTGTGCAAATGGAGTTTTTCCTAATGCTTGGTTCAAAATCACAATGAGTAGACAAATAAAGATATTCCTGCCAGAAGACAAGGAAGCAGCTAGATGTCTGCTGTGGAAAAAAGTATTGTAAACATCTGGCAATCAATTTTAGGGGAGGTAGAAATATGTGTGAAACAACTGCAATGAAATAATCAGGAAGTCAGTGTGTCAAGCCATTGACTTCTTTGAATCCCAGAGTAAAATTCCCTGTATAATTCTTGGAATGGTAATACCATTATGAATTAAACTACTGAATGTCATGTACTGGCAGAATGCCTCTTCAAAAATGAAGAGAAACAGTAAATATTTTCGCGCAACACAAGAGACCTGAGTACAGATTTCTGCTTTGCATACATATGTATCTAGTAAGATGGCAGTGAAAACTGGAAAATATTACATTGTAGCAAATGCTCGTTCTATGAAACAATCAATTATGTCTAAATAGTTTGACTGAGTCAGATGTCAAACATCTAGGCACACAAGCAAGCTTCATCTCATCATTTAAAACGTAAAAGTGGAATCATGCTAATAACCTGTCAGTGAGATTTAAGTGTTTTTCACTCTCTGGAAGATTTCATAGTGGATTAATTATGTCCACCATTTACTTGAGATGAAGCATCTATTCTTTGACTCTGGAGAAAACCCTTGAGGGCCTTTGCAAATAACTTGTTGAGCATGCTTGTGAAGACCTAACATGTGCCTGATTTGCTGCACAGAAACCCAGTTTAGAAATGCACTAAACTGATTGAACACCACTCTTCTGCACAGCAATGAAATTGTTCCCTCTTCCACTTTTCTTGGTAGAGAGTTGCTGTAGCTTTTCGAAAGGCTTCCAGCAGCAGTCTAGCTCCACAGATGTCTTCCGACTGCCTCCAGAATGCTTGTTACACATCTGGCCAATGGCACAGCACCACCAAAAATCCCATCCAGGACATAACTCATATAAAAAGCATTAACATAAATATTGGTCTTGGTTCTCTTTTGTCTAGGGGAGAATATGGCCTTCATGAATACACAGAAGTTAAGACTGTCACAATCAAAATCCCACAGAAGAACTCGTAACGCTGCTTCAGGGGCAGAATTTAACATCTTCAAATGATTCTGAAAAGGCTATCTGAATTCTGAAAAGTTTTATATCCCGAATTATTCATTAACCATTTTCCTTTCTGGTTGTATAAGAGGTACTAGCTGACATCAACAATATAAAGAATAATGTAGAAAATTTTAATGTGACTAACTGAGAAAAGGAAAGTCTAATGTCTGGTACATAGCTAACCAATTTTGAAATTCATGTTCAGAAAAAATTATTTTTTATTTTCAGTGGAAGGTCTCTGTAGTGCTATGAAAATGTTCCTTTTTCAATATATCCTTTAGGTACAGTTTCAATTTATGTGCTTTTCTAAATGTTAGATGGCAAGCTTTCTTTGCATTTTCTTTTCTTTGTGGCCTTAACAAAAGCACTTATGAGTAATTAGCAGATAGATATTTTTCTGTGTCTTTCAAAACTAATAGACTACTTCTAGATATATTTCTTAGATTACTGTATTTGTTCATCATAGTACACAAATGTAATCTGGATAGTGTTAAACAATATTAAAATCCACCTTCAAAACCTAATATTGCTCCTTTAGTTATTCTTTTCTATTACACTGGCTTATTCCTGGGCGCTATGTAGCACATATTTTATATGCTTAAAGAGGCACTACTGTCTTTGTGGTGTATTTAGGTCATCAGAAATATACTATATTGGCTATACGGAGACTAAGTCCCTAATTCTTTGGCAGTATTATAAATGGGAAAATATGAACACACTGAACAGTGGACAATGTGCAAAGAGCTAGCACTTGACTGTAGTGATAAGTATATAAAAAAGTCTTAACAGATAACAAGCAAGAAATATTGAAGGGAAAGAAGAGAAGAGGAGGTGAGGGAAAGTAATTTCCTTTGTGATTTATACGTGCTCCATTTTCTCTGTACTCATATGACTGCATGTAACTTGCATGTTTTCCTCCTCCTCTCTCCTCCTCTAGTCCACTGTTTCCCTTCATCCTTTTTCCTTAACCTCTCTTTTTCATATGGTTGCTTATTGTCATAAAGGCTCTCTGCAGATCTATGTGTCCCAAGTTGATCATAACCTCTAAGGTCTCACAGTCTGTGCGGCTTTGGTGTTTCACAATTGTCTGCCAGTGCAGCTATCAGCACCCTCTGATGGCCACTCACCATCAGCAGCCACCAGATAAGCTCTGGGCCAGTGGTCTGCAGACACCAAGTACAGCAATCACATAGCCTATTACTGACAGGATCATTTTTTCTCTGGACTGAATCCAGAGCCACAATTCTTCTCTTGTTAGAGAGGGTCAACCTTATATACAAGCTCTGCCCATTAGTAAGAACATAACACACCACAAATCTTTAAGCAGCCAGTATGAAGAATTTGCACAGTATTGAAAAGAAAGACATTTTATTTGGATATGTTTCTCAATATTTTTTTTTTTTTTATAAGTTGGTTAAAACAAAACCCAGATGAGGCTTTCACCATATGACTCTTCTCAGGATGCCTTTTTTCATGAAGTTAAGAACTGGACATAAGACTTATGGCACAGATGTATCTCTCCACAGGCCTCTACATTATCTGTTCTTGAAAGGTGTCAATTGCAATTACCATACATTTGGTCTCTGAAGTAATTTCATTAGCCATAGCTTTCAAGCAAACCCAATCCTGGTCCCATATCAAGAAACAAGTAACAAAATAATACAGGAAGGAAAAGAAGGAAGAATGAATCAAAAGCAAAAATCGACTGTGGTGATAATTAACAGAGATTGTTCAGCAGAGGAAAATGTACAAAAGAAAGCACAGAAATCAAAATAAATGCCAAATACAGGGAAAAGAAAAAAACAAATCTAAAGAAATTAGATGCAGAGAATAACAAAACACTCAAAAAGACTTTATAAGTTATAACAAACACAGTATTTGAGAAAACCTGAATATGATGAAAGGTTAAATATTTACAAAGAGATGAAAAGCAGTATGTAGAGCAGATATGGGTCTTCATAAATCTCTATTTTCCAAATTCTGCTTTTGCTAAACTCAATTGTAGAAGTCTTAAAGGAAAGTAAGTAAGTCAAAAGACAGTAAGTCTACATTTGCATTTCGGTTTGGATCAGGAGTGCACTTCCGAAATTATAATCCTGACCATCCCCATTTACGTTCTTTGGTTCACATGAGAGAGTGATACGGTGGAGCAAAACTGGGTGACACTAAACAAGAAGATGCACACTTGGCCTGTGTCTGGTATGATCCAACCACTAATTACCATTCAGCTCTTAGAAGCAGAGTGAGACTAGTCTGAAGCAACTCCCCTCTGAATGTGTACTATGCGGTGGTTGATTCTCATCTCCTCACAGTGTCCTTTGGCATCACAGGACTGCATATCCAGTCCTACCAGGCTATGCTGCCTGCAGCTGCAAGCACAAGCAAAGAACGACTTTAAAATATAACCCAAGGAAAGGGAAAATCCAACACAAATAGAGCGGTATAGGAGAAGGATCAACTCGACCCTTGCATGCATATATGTATTCTTCTTTACAATGCTAAAATATTTTAATACTGTTTTCAGCAATATTGTAAATCTGTGTTGGTTCTTGTTTGACAGAGCCTTTCTCGTATTTACAGGTAAAAGAAAGTTGGCGATGGTTTTGTCTTATCAATTTAAATGTTTCGTTGTGATCAAAATGTAGCATCTATTAGTGACTTTAAGTTCTCATTTTTTCAAAAGTTTTGACTCAGATAAGTGTTTTCATGTGTATACTATGCATGAGAGAGAGAGAGAGAGAGAGAGAAGAGCAAAAGAAGGCAAAGACTGTTATTCAACCAAGGTGAAAAAAACAACTTCTTCATCAGGGCCTAGTATAGCCTTGGGTTAATCTGATGACACACTGCAGTTGTTCCCAAGAGATGCCAGTGCAAAGAGAGACACCTTTTGGCATGTAGTAAGTTTAAAGAATTCAATATGTGTGTGTTTGCCTAAAGCACTTGAGATGTATTTGAAGGAGGCAAACAAGGGCTCAATAAATTGCGCAGTCCTGTTTACCTTACAAGAGCGCATCTGTTCATAGTGTATAGCAAAAGCATCCAACCCACAAGAATTTCAGAACATGGTCCCATTTGTTCCTCAGCTGTCCAGTTACTAACTCAGAGTCAAGGTCAGGAGTGGACTTCTCTCCTCAATGCACACACTATTAGTACTAATACAATCTCTCTGTGAGTACAAGAAATGTTCTTTCACAATTAAGACTGTTTGTAACTGTGTTCATAGTGTTAAAGACTGCATCTGATGGTGAAATACCTTTGCCATGTCTTTGTGTTGTATCTGCACATGAGTACGGTGGCTTGTGATCACCTGGTCTGGGCAGGAATAAATGAGGACTTAAACTCCGCAAATATTACACAGGTAATTAAGGAGGCCCTTTCCTTCTGGGCTTGAATTACTATCATGTTACTCCTGTTACATGCCAAGGCAGCACCATTGAAATTTACTGGGAAGAAACATGAGAAGAGCAATAGTTGATCTCTATGTAAATATTGCTTATAATGTTAGTGAAGTTGTAGTCACTATTTCACAAAGAATAAAAATTAACAAGAGAAGTGAGCTTGCTGCAGTTACTTTCAAAGCTCCTGAAAACTGACTGCTATGGTCAGCAGTGATTACTAAGTTTATATTTTAAGTTTGGATTGAAAAGGTGATATTTTTCTTACAGTTCTCCAAGGCAGTGGGTGCCTGAGTAAATAATCTACAGCAAAATCTTAACAGATTTGCATGGGACTATCTCTTTTTCCAGTGAACGACCTTTCTATCCCCTTAACATTTTTTAATCCATGCCTTTAATTTTCATGGAAGTATGATAAAGGAGTTGCTTTTGCAGTCTTCTTTGAAAGTTATCTATTTCAGAGAATTTTATACCCTACAGAAAAATAAATCCTAGAAACTTGGGGTCCTTAAAGCCATTGTCTGGCCATCACGGAGGCCATCCCTGCCGCCTCCCCTGCCCCTGACAAGTTATTTTTTTTAAGAGGGGGGAAGCTGTTGAATGGCAACAGCAGGATAGAGGGACCCTCAGGCTACTTCAGTCAAACTAGTGAAGCTGTAAGGAACTCTCATTCTGTCTCAAGAAAGAAAATTACTGATAATCCTCAACTGCCAGATATCCAGGTCTTAAGACAGACAAGAGAAGATATGGAAAAAATATTCAGAGCAAGAAAGGCATCTGGCTTGGATAAGGAGTGAAAATTCCCTCATGAAGCAGGTTTTAGGGAGGAATTTGAAAGATGTGAGATCTTGGCAGGCAAAAGGGCTTGGGGGGAGGAGAGTGGGATATTCCATCTGGTACACAAAAGGTAAGTGCAGAAAAGACAAGTGCAAGAAAAAAAGGGAGAAAGGAAGGGAGCAAAACCAGAAATATTAGGAGTGTGCCGAGGAATGAAAGCAAAGCTGAGGATCACCTTGAGGTTCTGTAAGATCTCACTGTAAGATCTCATTATAATTCTGTAAGGGTTAACATGAAGGGCTTTAATAGATGAAGTGTTCTTCTCCAGCCCCTCCATCATCAGGTTTGCTGTCAGATCGTATTTGTCCTGCCTGATCCTTCTGCTCTCCCTCTTCTCATTCAAGTCATGCTCCAGTTCTCTTGGTGTTAATGTTTTCTTTCATCTATTCCTCTACTGAAAAGTGAGGTTTAAATAACTCCTTATTAGGTAAAATCCACTTTAAAATAAAGTAGCAAAAAAAGAGTGTCTGAAAATTTGGGAATAGTAGTTCCCTGTGAACTTAGTGGGAGGCCCTAAGGGCTGAATTATAATCTTTGCTATACTGGAGAAAAACAGTGGCTTGATGAATATACTGCTCTGGAAACAAAAGTTAAAGATCTGGAAGCACAAGATAAACTGACTCAGTTACATAAAATGCTGCATAGTTTTGTAGGAAGGACATAAATCACTTGTTGCATGAAAAATTGGGCAGACATAAAGATCCAATAAACAGAACTGAGTATCAGGTAGTTTGACTGTGGAAAATCCAACTCGTGAAACAGTCCTCAAAGGGCAGCCACAAAGATGATTCATACACAGTATAATAAACTGGGCATGCAAGAGGAAGAGACCACAGCTTTCTTTACACATTACTAGCAGGCATTGCAGAAAGATTTGGGAGAAGTACTAACAAAAACACAATATGGTTGTCCTCGATGGGAGCAGAGTAGAAGTAGTTAACTCTTCCAAGAAAAATTATTAGCATTGAGGGTTATTTAGAAGCAAGCAAGCTAGAAGACACAGCAGCAAGGAGAGGGTTTGTTTTATTATTTCAGTTTATATCCACATATTACATATAGTTCTATGTGAAGTGTGAAATTACGATTAAATAATAGCTTGACCATTATAAATGTTCAGTACCCCCCAATCCAAGATAGCTCTGGACATAAAGAGCAATTTGACATACTCTGACAAGAACTTCAAGTTATTAAATAAACCACTGCAACTGGGCACCATCCTCTCACTGTCAGCACAGAAAAATCCCTTAGCCACCAGTACCTCTTTCATGGACTATTAGGAAGCTTTGATAATATAGCATGATCCATAGAGCACAAATCCAGCTGTGGCAAACAGAATAATGCCCTTGTATCATCATACCTTACCAAATGCTACAAGCTATCCAGGTCTTACACAGGGGCCCCTTGCAGGTTGATGGCTCCAGTAATACAGATTCTACGTTCATTCTGAGTAAAGCTCCTTATGACACATAGTGACCATGCTTAGGACCGAGGAGCATACCATGCGGTGACAGCAAGAATGAGACTGGCAAAATTTAAGCAAGATTAGAGATTTTTTGCTGTTGGAAGAGAAGAGTGTCTGACAGGAAAATAAGTGAACCAAGTGAGAACAAACAATGCTATCCATAATTAACTATATACAAGAACCAAGAAAGATTTTGTATGTGCGAAGGAAGAAATAGGTCATGTGAATATTGTATTTGGACTATAAGTATGTCCCATGCATAGACACATCGACACATATTTTGGAACTCTTATTATGGATAAAAACCACATATTGCTAAGCACAGTGCCTATTAGAGAGCTTACTCTTACATAAAGAATCTTTTACTCTGCTTATCCACTGTGTTGATGGCAATCTTTAAAAGACCTAAGATTCTGTGGTCTTCTCCATCTCCAGAAATCCTCAAGGAAAAGAATCTATGCAAGTTATCTCCTCTAAAACCTCATCACCAATCAACAGAGTACTTATTTTCAGCACAATACATGGGCCTTCATACAGCACATTGGTCAAGTTCAAACTACAGGGAAAAATGGTAATGCATAAATTTGGGTGATGTATGAATGCAAGAAAATCATAATCTGTCTACAGATATTTATCTAGCAGAGGAGTATGATGAATATATACAGTAAACACTCTTTGCAAATTACTTATTCAATGTTAATATACTAATTATTATTCAATATTCTTAACCTATTGTTTCGTCCTAGTGGGGAATTTTCAGGGAAAATCGGTCTTCTATTTCTTCTATGTGTACTA
This sequence comes from Burhinus bistriatus, assembly GCA_013397275.1. Lineage (NCBI taxonomy): Eukaryota > Metazoa > Chordata > Aves > Charadriiformes > Burhinidae > Burhinus > Burhinus bistriatus. Next base: position 94,591 of record VYXH01012188.1, on the reverse strand, counting down.
AGTCAAATTTCTCTAAAACAGAATAGAGTTAAGTATTTATTTTTGAATGTCCTGAGCAATAAACGGGTTCTATTTGTTGCATATGGCAGGCCTTGGGCATAGGTTAACTAAAGCTAGCAGAAGGAATCTGAAGTCGGCTCCACACAGCCATGTGTCATGAAGGAGATACACTCATCTCTAATGCTGCTGTGGCTGTAGGAGTCCAAAGGCAAAACAACATGATTAGAAAGAGGTGAAATCTTATATAAGACCAAGTTCAAGAGCAGAACAACAAAGAAGCTCTTGGATACAAAGTGCCTTCTCCATGCCACCTTCTGGCTGCCTGTTTTAAGCCAAAGCAATGCTATGGAGGTAAAGGAGAGAAGTGCTCCCAGCTCACATGCCCAAATGCCATGTCAGCAGCAAAAAACCCATATAGCTTCTTTGTTAGTCTCCCCTTACGGCATCTAATGTACAATGAGAAAAGCAGTAAGGTTTCTACTACTTCAGCCTCCTGCTCTTGATGCAGATACTCCCCTGTGCTCCATGGCTACCTCTCTGTCAACACTTATATAAAGGAGATGTTTAATAAGAAATTAGCTTTTCATGTTGAATGCCATAATATATTATTTCCATATGATTGAGAAATACAATTGTGGAGTTATTTAGATTGACAATTAGCCATGGTATTATAGAAATGGGTAAAAAAACCAGTCCTCTCTACAGAGCTAAAGGAAATTCACAGTAATGAACAGCATGTTTTATATCTTGTAATTTGCTGATTTGTTGATGGAAAGGTTAGATTTCATTACGTTTCTCTCTAGACCTCAGCAAACAAACAGAAGCAAACAATTGGTGCCATTAACACTAAGGTGAGGTTAATGTCCATGAGAAAGTACCTGACCTAAACCTTACACTCAGTAAAGCAAGGTGTGTATTTCATTCACAGTATGTTTCCTCAGCCTGCACTATGTCACTGTACTTCTCTTCAGAGAGGTCTTCGTTACCTTTAACAAAAGGAAAAATATCATGTGTTACACTATTCACTAACAGAAAACAGATCACGTCTGAAAATATGTGGCTGTCTCAGGAACTACCTATTATTATTTCCTTTTCTATATGTGATGTACTAGCCACCACTAAACAAGGAAGGCCTTGCAAAACCTTTAACATTTTATTTGTCACTTTCCCCTACCTCCATGAATATGTAGGCTGAATAGTTATCCTCCACTGGCTTATTCACTGCTAGAAATTGGGCTACTTAAGTATGTGGCTTTATGGACACTGGAAGACACTTTTTAAACTTTATTTAGCCAAATGACTGTTTTTTTATGTGATGTATTTGTTGCACATGTTTACTGCCTATTTGCATCATTCTTATTTTTTTTCTGTAAATATTTTGCTTACAAAAACCTACATTTAAGTACTAATCTTGTGCAATCGATATACAAATATACCCTTATATGTAAGTCATTGTATTATGGAATATATTTGCAAGAACAGAACATGGTAGAATTTTATTTCATAAAAGAAGATTATGAAAATTAAAAACTTTGGCATACTGGACATATAGGAAGAAAAATACATATGCCTTCTCCTTCACACCAAACATACCTGACCAGATCAAGGTCACAGCAGCTTCACTGCCTCCTAGGACGCAAGCAGCTGCCTGGGAGGGGCGTGAAGTGAGTCAGTTTGACCCAGATTTTTGTGTGGTTTTATGTCACTATTGCAGCTGGAAAGAAGAGATTCACAGCTCATTAGGAGCTCCTTCATGTCATATGAAAAGCTGTATGGGAGAAGCTAGCTGTGTATTAAAGTGATCGATTCCTAACGGACTGAAACTTTCCATAACCACCAAATCTAGCGCAGACTGACATCTTTTTTGACTGTTCAATCAAGCACTCAGCACTGTCCATGCTGGCACTGACTTGTCAACAACAGAGACCAGCCTGAACGCTCTATAGCCTATACAAAAATTTCAGTCTCATCCACGAAGAAACTTTTTAAACTGAGGATTTCTGGGGGTGTCAGCTGTCACTAGCATTAATTTTGACAGCTCCGGATATCCATGTGATTCAGGTAAACATCTCCTGCGAGCATTGCTATGCTCTGAATAGATGAACCAATTATTCACCATGGTCTGCTGCTTTACTGCCTCAGGGCTGCTTGCATGATGTTACTGCTTTAACTTCCAAAAGCATGTTTTATCTGAAAGATGCGTTTTAGTTCTTTAATTTTTAAACAAACCAAATGGATATCTTTAAAACTAATCTTTCTCTTGAATGCTGCATAAAATAAATTATTTTGAAGGTGAGACTTTTAATAATGGTATTCAACCAGGGAAATGTATAACAAATATGAGGACAGAAAAAAGGGAACACTAGTTGAGAGAATCCAGAAACAAGTTAAATATTTAAAACTTAAATTCTCATTGTATAAATAAGACATTACATGATTAAATAGAAAATATCTGTTTACTTTTTAGTCACTGTGCTCTCTGTGAGAAAATTTGCTTCTCTAAAGTAATGATGCACAAATCTGAGAGGGTGAGTGGCAGTGTATGTTTGCACATGGACTGCAACCTCTGAGCAAAATCCATAACACCAAGGTCAAATCTTGTTCATAATAATCAGATGAACACAGAGGGATTCCAGTGAATAAGGTGGATAAGACTTTATCTCCCCAAACCTTTACGGGCTTAAAAAGTAAAGCTCGAAAAAACAATAAAGAGAAAAGATATAAAGTAAATTAAGAATCTTAACTGAGAAGGGAGAAAATATATATGCCTACAGAAAAGATATGCTAGCAGAAAAGTCACTAGGGATTTGATGTAGAAAAACACACTGAACCTTTTACAGAGGTAGAAAGACAATGTCTCATACTATGTAATAGGCTGGAAAATTAAGGGAATTAGGATATTTTAGCATTTGTGAGACTGAACTTTTGGTTACAACATTTGAAAGTGATAATAAATTAAATATTCCACCCCCTGACATTTTTTGGTCATCTTCTGAAAAGTCCAGCTCCTAAGCTCTTCCTGATACATTTCCTTAAGGAATACATATCCCAGAAGGCTAGAGATCAGCATATATATGAAGAACTTAGAATAAGGGAAAAAAAAATTACATAGAACAAACTCAGCATAATGGACAAATTTAGAGGATTCATATTTAAGATTAGACTTAAAAGAAATGAAAGTTCACAAGGCAGAAAAAACACTATGCAGCCTTCAGACATCAGTAATATTTACAGTGATCTTCTGTAGTTAGCAAAGGAGAAGAAGCCATTTGAAAACCTATATAGCCAGGTTAGAACAACTAATTTATTTAATTTATGTTTCAGCTTTTTCTATTTTCTTCTTTCTTGTCAATGCTTGAGAAATAGCTGCATAAAAGAGCGGAGTTGTCCACAGACAACCTGCCATTCAGGTTGCCATTCAGCTCAATCTTTGATGTAGTTATTAATGTGGATCTCAAGAAAGCTTTGAACAATGGCTTATCTGTGAAATCTGATTCTACTGCTACGACATTTGTGACAGATGGGTCTTGTTTTGTCTTCACAGTAAATACATTTTTCCTTTGCCATAATGCAATACAAGTACTTCCTCAACAACAAAAAAATATATCTATGAAGAAAAATCATCTGTCAAAAGAATACCTGCAGAAGGATTTATATAAAAGAAATGTTCCTAGCCTCAAGGAGGTGATGGCACAACATTACTTTAACTGGTCTGTCAGTGAAATAAGAAACGCATGATCGAACAATGGAATAGTTACTGTAGAACGAGGAAGGATGCTATTTTAACCTAGGATTGATTCTTTATTTCATTATATACCTGGGAGAAAATTACACTTTTTGTGCCACAATCCCATATAAATTATGTGTAGAGCTACAGTACAATTGAGCTAAATAATTTTTTAAGAAAACTTTTTTTTTTTAAATTTACTATTCATTGAAATCCCTCCTAGAACACACCTGTGAATTCCTAAAAGATTGACAAAATAGCATAAAAGTTACACTGTTCAGGGCTGCAGTCTATCTGGAAGGCACCCTGCTGTCCATGAACATTTCCAGGAGGTGCCCTGAGCTCTCAGTATCCAAGTGGGCATATTAAGAACATTGAAGTGAAATCTGCAAAATCTTCTATGCTAAGCACAAAGCTAACAGTTGCAGATTAGTCAAGAGTAACGGGGCAACTAAACATAGCACATTTGCGGGGAATAGCCCCTATAATCACTAGGCTCTTGAGTTACTCTGGCTCAATCTCTGGCACAAGGATGCTTTGCTGCAAGTGGAACAGGAGAAAAGGAGAAAGTGCCATCTACAGAGAACATTGCTGTATTGGCATTTCCTGGAGAGAGAAAACACAGTGGGAAAAGTCTGCTACCAGACATTTGAAACTGGAGTCCTGCACAACAAAATCCATTCACCACCAGGACGCTAGGACAGAAAAGTGGGAACACTGGCCTGACTGTTTACACAGACTTAGTCATGGTCTGCAATGCTTACAAGCTTGAAGCTGATAAGGTTTAAGCCTGAATCTGAGTTTGTTACTCTCAGTATAATTTTGGCACATACTGGGTGACCTGGCTTTTGGCATTTGTAACAACCAAGTCTTAAGCAGGTCTATGCATGCCTAGTAGGCATTTGGGTACCAGGGTAAGATTCTTTCACTGAAACTTCAGATAACTTCAGGCAAGGCAGCAAGAAAGGGAAATTTTTTATTCTGTAATTCTGAATACATGCAATGAAAATGGAAGCTAAATGCCTATCTTTTTTTTTGTGGATTCAGCTACCACTCCTTACTTTGTGTATCTCAGTTAAGTGCAGCTGACACAGGAAACGTATCCACTAGTTCCTTGGTCGTCCAGCAGAGACATCTCAATTGAGCCACTTTGGATGACCATACATTTGTTTCTAGACTAACCCTAGAAAGAGAATCCAGCAATTTCAAGCAGCAGAGTCTTCCACAGCCTTGCTGGGATGCAATCAAATTTCACCACATGCGCAGAGATGGTACCATGACTTGAAAAGTAGCATGAGCAATTCTGTTATGTATCTTTGGCACATCATAAAACACCACAGAAAAATAATCCTACATAAGTAGGAAAACATTGTTAGCAATGAATACAGTGAAGAAAACTATCCTGATGACGCTGGGTTTTGTATTCATACTTCCCTGGAGTTAGCTTTCCTTGTTTCTTGCTGTGAGATTCCCATACCACTTTATTTTGCCTGTGACTCTTAGGAGACAGAAAGAACTTACTCCACATTGCACAATGGTAGCTGAAGTTAAGGTGATATTTGTCTTTTCTTGTGCAACGCTAGAGGTTGTCTAGGTGGGGTATTGTTTGCCACTGTACATTTATTCTTTGTAGTTAATGGAAATACAAAGTGGGGACTGGATATACCACTGCTGTGCACAGAACCTGGCTGCCCCTCTGCCTTACATTGTGTTGGAAATAAGGTCCTTCCTCTATCTTCATACTTGTTTTGTACTAGGGAACTGGTAGGTGTATCTACGATAACCTTGATCCTGTTCACCCATGATGTGGAAAAGAAGGGCTAGGTACCTGTAACTTCCTGCAAAGGATGTTTCAGCTTTCAGCTTTTGAAGCTGTGTTGTACTTACCTACACGGGCAGTTTGTGCGAGGCAGGACCATCTCTCCCTCCACAGCTTATAAAAGCTGTAGCTTTCTCTTTAAACTTATCTCTGCATGTGAACTCTCATTATTGGGGTGTTTGCGCTGTTACAGATGCTCCACAATATGGAGTGCTGCTGGATTCTTTGCAGAGCTGTTTGCTACCTGCACTGAAGGGATAACAATTTAAAGTTTGTCCAAATATCTTTGATTTACAAAAATGTTTCTGAAATTATTCTGGATAAGACTTTTCTATCTGAATGTTACCACATGTCTATGCATTTATCCAGCAAAAACGTAAAATCATTACTCCGCTACTTTAAACAAGACACGTAAGACAGAGGGTGTTGTTTTTCCTTCCCAAATGGAAGGAAATGAAATGAAAACTCACTTTGATGAGTTTGCAGTTTGCCTTTTCTATATACTTATAAATAATGTTTAAAGCTGGCTTTTGGAACAAGCATTACATATTGTCTTGTTTGAAATGAGAGAATAGATGGACTATTTTGACCTGAAAAATACCTATGAGTCAGACTATATGATTCAGCAATGCTGCTTTTAAAAACAGAAACCAACAGCCTTATTCCCAGTTATACTACCAGTTAATATATCTGAAAAACACAAAAATGTTGGAAAGTTTATTTTTTTCACTGAGTTGTTCCATGCACAATTTTGGATGGCCTATTAAATTTTTTGTCTCTGCTCCTTTTATATACCCACAGCACAGCAAAGCTTGTACTATTGGCATTAGTCCAAACATTGCACCAGCAAACTTCTGGTATTCTCACGAATTCCCGGCTGATCTGAAACCCTGCTAGCAGCCTTAGTTCTGTCAGCTTTTATGGGATCAAATAGTAATAATTTATCGTTTCCTAAGGCAGTTGTCACATGGATGCCGGGTAATATGTTATGTTGTTGTGACCTCTGCTGGAGAAAAGACCAAGGCACATGTAATTTTCTTTTTTTCTTTTTTTTTTTTTTTTTTTTTCCCGGGGGAGTCAACTGGAAAGGAAAGAAAAAATGCACTTTTTATTTCACTGTAAGCTTTAAAACCATTTCTTATTATGCATTCAGGTAATAGATTAATTCATATCTGATGGCACATATCAGTGTGAAACTAATGGTTAAGTACTCACACACCTACATGTTCACTTTACCAGTAACACTCAAAGCTCCTGGTCAGATCTGGAGCAGCTCTGAAGTGGGAGCCTCACAAACAGGTAAGAAGGTTAAGTTAACCCAAAGAGTTTAAATATAGCTTAAGACAGGATGTAGTCAGTAAGTTTGACAATGAAAAATAGCTGAAAGTGGCCAGGCAGATGAGGGGAACAGTAATTTTTTTTTTTCCATGTTAATTTTAACTTAAATTCAGCAGTTATTAAAGTGAGTACACAAAGCATGCTTCTGCAGCCAATGAACTGTTTACTAAACTCCTACTTAAACGCTGGATTATGATCTCTGTACCTGTATTATGCAGTGATAGCGTGAACAGGGTAGAAGTTAAACTACAAGTGAGGTTAACAGCAAGAAGGAAAGGCAAAGAGCAGGATTTCAGGAGAGCGTTCAATGTTGAAAGAAAGACAAGGAAGAGTTCAGGGACACAATTTCATTAAGTTCTGATACTGACGAGAAAAATGTGACATCTTTGTCTTTCTTCAGTTAAAGCTGATGAACTACTGAGATAAACTATTTGTTAGTTCAAACACTCTGGAATATAAAAATATGAAAATCTAGTTTGATTTGGCTTAGGGGTACCTTTTAATAAATAAACAAACAGGCTCAAGGTGGGATTCAAAGGGTTAATGAGTGCCTTTGGAAAACATAGAGTCATGTCGGCGATATCATATAAACGTTAAAAGTAAATCTATCCAGCCTGGCCTTGCTCAGGTAAAGGCCTAAATAACTCTATGTATAACCACTGGCTTTTTTTCTAATGGTATTCTGCAAAATTCCAGTGTGGAAGTGAGTATGGAAAGTACAAGGCAGTGAGATAAACTCATATGTTAAGTGAGAAAATATAATTTTAGCTTCTGACTCAATTAAATTCTGCTGTGAACTGTAAAGTGAAAACAGTAGAAAAAGAGCAACATGAGTACTGAGGCTTCTCTCAGCTGTTCATCAAAAGAGGAATGAGACGCTGGATTCTCCCATGTGGGAATGGCTCAGAGAAGATTGCAGGCAAAGAAACCACTATCTAGATGTGGGGGGGGAAAGAAAAAAGTATTTGGAATTGTCAGGGTTTCTTCATTGAAATGCAGTCCAAGAGAAACTTCCTTGTT
>VYXH01012188.1:74229-84262 GCA_013397275.1 Burhinus bistriatus | reverse complement strand
AAAAAGAAAAAAGGAAGGAAAAAAAAAAAAGGAATGCTCTTGACAGAAATAGTACACCACTGAGAATACATTTTCTTCCGCCTTCTAGCAAAAAGCAGGATAGAAAGAAAGGTAAAGGTTTTGAAATATCACTTTTACCTTCAGCTGGCAATAAATTAATCCCGTGTTAATTACAATGAAATTGTGCTTCATACTGTCACACTATGAGGATCAAATTGTTACTTTAGATAAGACACTTGTTAGATTGATATCATCTTACTGATGGATATTGGTGTTTTGCTGAAGATTTGACCTTCGTACTTTGAGAACCTCTGAAAGTATTTTAGGAGATCGTTTTCCTACAATTATTACATAACTTTTTTCCTCTTTCTTTTATTCATTTTTCCATGCCTTAAAAAAGGTTTTACCTAGTGGAAGAAACAAGACTTATCCCTTATCAGAGATACAAACTAATGGTTTTAATGGTCTGTTAGCCATTTGACTCTCTTTTGGTTAGCTTGTTGCACAAAAGTAGCTTTTAGTTTGTGGAGTCAAACAGTTGGGATAAGCATAGGTACAGTTTTGTAGTCAGAAAGTTCAAGATTTTAAATTATAGTTTTCATGAGTAGAATTTCTATTGATTGCAAACTATTTTACCTGAGAATTATACAATTTCGATATCTCCAATATAATGGTTTTATTTCCTGCTCCAGCATTTTGAGATAATGGGTTATAACTATCATTGACTAGGGATTACATAATGGATTTTTTTTTTTCCTGATCTAACTCCAGGGAAGAGAGGGAAAGGATGTTCTGGTTCTATTTTTTTAGGAAGTTCTTCACAATGGATTAAAAGTTTGACATATTAAAAGCTCTCCCCACACCCATGGAGAGCTGGCAAGAACACAGACAAAAGAGTCAAATGGTAAGTAATAAACATAATTTACTGCAAACCTCATTCGTGAATGATAGCAATGTGCACATGATAAGAGTGGATTTAAGCAGAAAATCAACCACAACTTTTGGAAATTTTCCTGTCTTGTGCAATTTCAAAATTAAATAACCAATATTTTTCAAAATGTACTTAGCTGTAACATTAACTGCACAGAGTAGTATGTACAAACACACAAAACATCTTCCAACAAAAATTCAAAGACAAAAAAAAGCCTCAGATAAGTTGTGCAATACTTTTTTTTAAATTATTTTGCTAACACCTCAGCACATGTGGTTCACAGATTTCTATGATTATTCACTGCAGCTGAAATGTTTTCTATCAAAGGAAAGAAAAGAATTCTGATATGGTATACAAGCTCCTTTCTATAGCTTTTCATGCTAAGCAGAATAAAAGAATCAGACCCCTGAACTGCAGGTCAATATATTTAGGTGTTGCCCAGACATGTAGGGAACTGATATTTATTCCTACCTTGAATTATTATTAATGTCAAACATCTTTCACCGCTTCACATAACCTAAAATCTTCTAGTAGTGTAAATACAAGCAAATAGTCCATTGAGAATGTTTATACCCAAATATGATACAGGTTGTACATTTCTATTTGCAAACTGTCAATAGGGTCTGTAATTATGAGACAGTCTCCTCCCACAGACTTTAGGCAATAAGACGAAAACTTAATGTCATGAAAATATCTTGGTTCTGTGTCTTTTGTTAACACAGACACATGTGAATTCCCTGGATAACCTTGCTATTTATGGAAATGGCACTTGTCATGTACCGTGTGTACATAGGAGCTGTCCATAGGACTTGGTGGCTGCATGTGGTGGAGTACAGCCGTGGAGAGACAGCTTCCTGCTCATGGAACTGAGTGAAAGAAGCTAAACTAAAAAGAGACAGGAAAGAGGGGGGCAAGGCTGTGACTTATTTCTTTTGCTGAGACCAAAGGAGAACAGCTGGCTGGGACCAAGATGTAGCAGACCTCATTCAGAACTCTTGCTCCCTTCCAAAGCAGTTACTGCACCAGCCAAAGCCCTGCAGTTTCATATAGTCCAGTTTCACCCAGGGAGATACTTCAGTGAGTATCTGACAAGCAACCGTGCTGGCATTTGAGTCTCACAAACCATTACCGTGGTGTCCTAGTGACTCTGAGCGGGTCTCCTTTCCCTTGTGCACAGCCTTAGCATGGCTGCGTGACTCAGCCCTGTGAGACTGAGCTCATCTGCACACAGTTGTGGCCCAAGGAGCTGAGTCTCCCACGCCACTGCTGCAGGGCAACATCACTGAGCTGTCAGAGGAAGCTCTCTGAGTCTCCTGCTGTGGCTTGCAGAGCCCTCTGCACTGTCCCCTCTGGAGGAAGCCTGCTGCTGAAATCACCCCCATGCTCTCTTGAGCCAGCAGGCCAAGTCACAGCTGGGTTACCAGGGGGTTGCACCCTTCCACCTCGCCATTTCCTCTGACACAACGTCCTGGAAACACCTTTATTTCCACCCACCCGGCAGAGCAATAAAAACTGAAAAAGTTTCTTCCAGTGGTAGTGGATGCACCAAAGGGGTGTAGCTGTGTGTCCACGGACTACCACAGCCTTCCTGTGCCAGGGGATGAGAACTGAATCCTTTCCCTCACACTTACAGCATAATTAGCTGGTGCTTACGTGTTTTGTGCCTCCAAACTATGCTACAATTAGGTCCCACATCCATAATGCAACCACAGACCTTAATGTTGAATGCTGCTTCCCAATTACAGGGTAATGACTAGGCTCATGAATGCATTAGAGACACTAGCTGATCTGAAGTAGATGGAGAAAACAGAGAACTCACAGAAAAGTGTGCATTCCTTTATTAACCTGACTTTAATAATTTGAAGCACAGCTGTCACTGAGTATGCTTATAACTAGATAGGTAACATTAGTTACACAGGGCAATCACACACAGACATTTTTATAGTCCTGTTTTTATAGACTGTAAACAGCGGGTAAAGCAGAGTTTGCCACATCCGTACAGAATCTTCTATCATGACTCCCAGGACATTCTTTAGTTTAGGGAAATACTGTTTTTCATAGCTTCTTTATAACCACTGATCATGGGTGCTCCTCAGATTAGAATGACCTTTTCTACAGGTGGTAGGGGAATATTGTTTGTGTAACCATATCGTTAGAATTTTACTTTTTTTGTCCATTCAAAGATTTCAAGGAATTAATACAGACTGGTTATATGGCATTGACGGCGTAAAGCTCATAGTGAACTCATACGGCCTCATTTTTCAACAAAAGACAAACAGAGTAGATGTTACATGCTTTTGGAGTTTATCTCCAGCCATAATGATTTTAACAGCCTGATTTTTCACAGAGAACTGGAAAGTGAGGCAAAGGATTCAGCACAGATAAAAACCGCATCTAATTTTCCAGTAAGCATTTCGTGGTCTTTCTTGAACAATGTAGGGTAATAAAATGATTCCTTGGATTTAAACCACTATCAGCTTTACAGCAGCTCTAAATTTCTGCAGATCTCCATGGATGTTATTACTCTGTGTATTAAACTTGTTATTTTCAGGTCCTGGCTACCACAAATACAGTTTTGAAAAGAATATGTTCTAAAAAGTTATGTCTTTCACTTGCTGTGAATTCAGTCAGTTCTAGACTTTATTTTTGTCCTTTTGCTTCCTGTTGATCTGAAAGCATTGCACAGTCCCAGGGTAGGACTTTGTCATTGAGTAAAAATATTTAATTCAACAGCAGAAAAAAGGAGAAGGGAGATTTATTGAATAATCATAATCTTACAGTAATTATAATTTTCACAGATCAGTGAGAAATTAAAACTTTGGCAGGGACTTCAAGATGTTTTGAAGGTCCCTCTGTACCAGCACACTAATATATTGAAGTTTGCTTTTATTATGCAGAAGATTATATGAAACGCTCAGCCAAATGCTATGAAGACAGTATGTAAATTGTGCAGAGGAAGGTGTGGGACATGCTAAGATGTACTGAGCCCCTGATTCTTGCTGAAATTAATTGGATAATAGATCTCTGAGGTATCCCTAGCACAATTTTCAGGTCTAACAACATAGAAGGAAGAAAACGGTACATGTGTTCCCAGTGAAAACAAAATATATTCTGTTTCTGTAAGCAAAATCACCTGCCATGATTTGAATCACGATAAGTATTATTCCTGCTGTCAAGCAAGACTCAAACAGAGGAGTAGCTGTGTGAGTAAGTGGATGAAGCTTACTTGTGTTTTTTCAAAACAAGCAGAGACGAAGGATTTTAACTGAAAGACTCAAAATATAGGAGGGATAGAGAAGGTTGTACAGAAAGGAAATGTGACTTGAAATCTGACCATGAAAAATTATTGTAACAATTTCAAAATTACTTTTACCATGTAAACAGCACATTTTTTTAAAAGGTGGACATAGTATAGAACATTGGAAGGTGTAATATCACATCTTGCCTGCTAAGTTGATGTTATGTTATGAATGAAATGGCAGGCTAAGAAGCATTGAAAGCACAGCTTCATGAAACACAGTGATGAAAGAACTTTACTTAGAAATACCAGAGAATAAGAATAAATATTTAATTTTCAGTCACAGCAGTCTGATGCTGATCACAGGGCATGAGCAACATCTACTTTTGTTATTGTTATTCATGTTGGCTATTACCTGCTCATCACTGCATATACAGGTGCATTCTGAGAACACATTTAGTGTTAAAAATCAATGCAGCACACAGATCTAACAGAAACTTCTTCAGAATACTTTCATCTGGTGGATTACTTGCTGTGTCTCTCTCCTATTCATGATGTAAAGCAATCCCACAGAAAGAAATACTAAGCCTGCTAATAATGAGAAAGCCCATAATAGCCACAGAAAATTTCACTCCTAATGAACAAGGAATCCTTATTAAGATCTTCTATGTAGCATAAACCTCCCTCTACATTTCTGGGAACTAGACTGCATCAAAACCAGTTTATAACTCCGATTTATTCCAACACCCCTTGAAAAACTCAGATAGATCACTGAGCATCTTTAAAATTAGTTTCTTCACTTGTTCTATAAACAATCTTCCTTTTCCTAAGGAGTACCCAGTGTTTTCTTATTATGAAATGTTAATAGTGAGATAAAACCTTTATGCAAATCAGTGTCTCATGACAGATCAATCCCAAGTTGTAGGAAAAAGTTTGTCTTAAAAGCATGGAAGCCCTAGAGCACTGGGGCCCATGCTTAACTTCAATAAGACTACTGACAATCTTACAAGTTTCTGGGCTAAAAACATACGCAGTGTAAAAATTAATCATGTTAGAAGAAGATTTCAAATTAAAAGACAGTTACTGTACATTTTCCACATGTCTGAAGTCCTTAGATTAAAAATCTTATTTGAGAGAGATGAAACAACTTACACCACACTTAACTGTACTTTCTCTAATATAAAGTACAAGACTCGCTGCACCCCAGATGCAGACATGTCTTGGGATCCAGGCCTAACTCATTTGTCCTCTCCCTTAGTAACAGTGCATTTCCAGTCTGTTTGCTAGAAAAGACCCTCTCTTGTGGTTATTGCACTACACTTATCTCTTGATTGGGTTATCAGTGCTTAGTGTTTACATGCAGAACAGCCATGCTGGTGTTCATTAAAGGTCACACACTTTGTACGAAGTTATGTTTTCAGTGAACTGTGCTTCTAAGAAAAAGGAAAAGATGTTAGGGACACACTTTCAGGCTTCTAGGAAAATAACTGATAAAAAATATTTTTTATTCTTCTAATAAATATCTTTCAATAAATATCCCTAAGTTTAGTAACCTATTGACACAGATAACGCATTTTTGCAAATCCTTCAAATGCAAGAAGACGTATGCAATGCTTTCTTCTGAAGCGTCCCATCCTGCAAAAACTGACGTGCATGGGTAACTTCTACACACATGAAGATTTACAACGAACACAGCAGGGTTCTGCCCTTGCAGGAGTGTGTTTGGGGTTAGAACAACTCTTCTGTCCCTCAAAGTCCTTCATCGTATCACAATGTGCTTGAGGCTCCTTATCTGTAGTTGGGAGGGCCTCTGGGCATTCCTGGCTGTGCCCCTGGAAAGCGCGGGTTTCCGGGCACATAGCCCGGCACTCCATACCCCCTGGGCCCTGGTGGCCTCGTCACAGCTATGGACGGGGGAGGAAGGTTTCCTCCTCTGCCTTGTGGGGCATAGTGGCCGTTTGGGGCAGGGCCTGGATGCTGGAGTGCCTGAGAGGAGCTGGCTTCTTGTGGCTGGCCTGTCTTCTTTGCTTCGTTGCCATCCTGCCCTTTCTTGTTGTCTGAAATGTGTTTGGAGAACAAAATTAAAAAATGAACGTGCAAACCAGAAATTCCCTGAGAGGGAAATTGTGCAGCTGCTTGTCCACTCCAGAGTGTAGCGGAAAGTCTGGGGCCTCCCCTGCCAACAGCCTGAAATCGAAGGTAATGCACCTTCACCATATTTACACTGTATTTTCCCTCCAGTCCTTTCTGCAAGACCCCAATAGAGGAAAGTGGAGGCTTTTCCCAAGTAGCTAGATGCGCTTAGGTATCATCTATAAACAACAATGAAGGAAGCAATTTCAAAGCTAAATGGGCAGGTTTTGAGGCTGCAGACATGCCTTACACGTGGTTCTTCCAAAGGCAGTCATCTCTCATTTCGGTTTCTCTGCTAGGCTTGATCCTACACAGGCTGTAAGGCGTGCATGCATGATGGTGAAAGTCTAGTAGTGTCCAGGGGAAAGGAAACAGCCTGCAGAGTTGTTCAGGACAGACTGAAACCTGCCTGACCAAGCTAGGCTTTCTGATAAGGATTGCTACCTTACTGTTTTCTCGCTGCACCTTCTCCTTGTGAACTTGGCAAATGCTGTCCTGAGCAGTCCTAGATCAATGAAATACGGTAGGAGGGTATAAGATTTGGACGCAACAGGTTTGTGACAGGTTTCTGTTCACTGACATGCAGACCAGGCTTTAAGTGGGGCTTTTTGTGGAGCTGGGATTCTGCTATTCATTATAGCTCTATTACAGTTTTTTTTAGTTTGGTGTTGCCTGGTGGAGAATAATGTTACAGTATGTCTTGAACAAGCCAAAGAAAGAAAAATTGACTGGAGATTAGGCTAATACTTGTGATTCAGTATTGTGAATATCTTTCAGGAGATTATGGCAAAGGAAATAGTCAAGGCAATGAGGAAGACTCTGGTCTGTCATACATGAGTTCATCCTGAGGAGTTCAAAACACTCCTTACCTTGGTTTGGAGTGGATTCATCTTGTTTGCCTTCTTTTTGCTTTGGCTGTGGTGGTTCTGTCTCAAATGGATTTTCCTCTTGTTCATTTGATTTTTGTGCCTTTTGTTTATTTCTTTTTTTATTTTCTTCTGCTTGCTAATGATGGGGAGATAGAGAGGGCATCTGTCAGTGACTTGAGTGGTTTACTTAATATTTAGTAAAACCAAAAAGCAATAATTCTCTATTTCTTACACTCTGTAGCTTCTTTTTAAGTTCCAAGTTAGCTTCCTTGTAGGATTTGGATGTAGCATTGAGATAATAAATACTCAGGCTAAATTTAAAGAAAAATAATATTTCTTGTTAGGTAATTATTTAAATACAAAGACTCTTACAACATTCCTATAGCAACAACTATGATTATCCTAATATAAAATCTGTATCTTTTCCTCATTTATCGTGCCTAATCAGTATAGTATTTTGACAAATAACAATGTGCTTCCTTACATTATGAAGATGGTACTGTTAGGGAAAAAAAAAGCTGAAAGAAATTATTCTGTCTATCAATACTCCACATCCAATCTTATAGTAGTTAAGGAAGATATTCCATAAAGCTATGCCTTACTATGAATTGTGTTCTAAAATACAAGTTAATTAGTTTGCATGATGTACCTTAAAAATCATTAAATTGTATTTATAAAACTTTTTGAACTGATACAATAGACAAACTCAGGTACTGCCAAGAAAATAGCCAAAAGCATAGCTTTTCATTTTTGTCTTAAATTACAACCTCCTTCTGCTACTAAACAAAAACAGAACTGCATAATGCAATTTCATTTTTCAGTGTATTGTAGTAATTTTGCGGTAACTGTATGAAATTAGTGTATTTCACCATCCTGATTTAATTAGAGAAATTCTAATATGAAGCTTGTTATTGATGTAAGCAGTAAATAATTAACCTGCATATGTTCTTTTCTCTTCTTTGCCTAATTNTTACTACTACTGTTACTAATGTATTCATTTTCCTTCCATCTCCCTTCCTTCCTTCCTTCCTTCCTTCCTTCCTTCCTTCCTTCCTTCTTTCCTTCCTTCCTTCCTTCCTTCCTTCCTTCCTTCCTTCTGTCCTTCCTTTTTAGTATCTTTGGCTCAGACCATTCCAAGAAAGCAATAGCACTCAAAAAAAGTCAGTAGGAGTTGACCATGTATTTCAGAAGACAGTCTGGATTCTTTGTTTTTCTAGCCAAAGGTTAAAATAGAATATGATGTTAAGTGAATCTTGGCAAAATTTAATCTCAGAATTCCATTTTGCTTATGTAAAATCCTTCTGCAATACCTATTCTGTTATGTAATTGTCTCTATATTTATTGGCAGTGCTACAGTGCAGGGTTAAATCCCAGCTCATCTCTACATGTAGAACTACTTTTAGTTCAGCAGTGTGCTAAATAATCTGATATACGTATACAGCAGTTGAAAATACCTTTATAAAGCAGGACTCAATCCAGTCTCTGAGAAAGACTATTCCGTGGTCATTATTCTTTACCAGGTATTGACTTACAAAAAATCTCCATTAACCCTGTTTCATAAAGTCTCCAACACCCTGTCTCACTCCTGTCCCAACAGCATAGAGTACATCGTTTATGAAGGAAAAACCAAAGGCATTGAAGATCAGACTCACTGAATTTTACTGAGAAATAACTCTGCTTCATGGTGGTCATGTTTCTATTGAACTTCCTAAGGATTTATGATGTGCTGTTTTGCCTGCTGGACAAGCTGATCAAAGTCACAGCACTTCAGATCCCTTACAGGTTTCTGCATTTTAATAGCTTTGCCACTGTCGTGGCAACAACAACATTTTTGAAAAGCAATAACAAAAACATAAAGAAAGCCACTGAACAAAAAAGAGACATTACTCTTAGTGCAAAAGCACACTAATTATGATCAAATAAAAGGCTCATGAATTCTTCAAGTCCCTCACTACAGGGCAATCAGCACTGTGTTCAATTAGATACTCAGGCAGTGAAGATTCGGAGTGAAAGAAACTTAACAGACCTTAGATTAAGAAAGTTTTCTGTTAATATTCCATACATACACCATTAGCAATATAAAAGGTAGGATGAGTCCAGGGTTAGAGGCATAACCAAATACCTTCCCAAACCAGGAAGGGAAGTCATGCTCCAGCGTTTCTGATATGACTTCAAACATTCTAGTCTTCCCACTATTAAACAGAAAAGTTGACAATATATTACATACAAATATTATGGCAATGACAATTCAATAGTGTGAATAGGTTAATAACATCAACTCAAAACTGGGAGAAGGACAATAAACTACATGTTAACATTATTTAAAACTTGACACTCTGAAAGGAATATTATTTAAAATCAGATTTATGTATTTTAAGGGGGAAAATAAGCACCGATATTTTTAATGTATGGTAATAGATTTTGCCTGCAGTTACCACCAAGACTACTCCTCAAAGAATCAGTGTACTGAGTTGTGCACTCCATACCACTAACCAAAGAGTGAAGTGCAATTTGTGCTCTATAAAGACCTGGTGAAAAATTCAAATTCCATCTTTGTATGGTTGATAAGTGAAAAATGGTCTGCTTGCAAGTGGTTTCTGTTCAGCACTCTTCAGCCTATTTCTTATCTCTCTTTGCTGTGTACCGATGCTATAGAATTCAGCATCTGTGTTTTAGGAGATTTTTGTTATTGCTATAGCAATCTAATAATCTTCATGTATAATTCCATGGCCAGCTTATCTAGAAAGTATTTCTTCCCTAGAGCATTAACATTAAGTTTTTCTTGCAGAAGCATTTTAATAGATGTTCCAAAAGTCCCTTCCTGCTTATTTGGCTTTTGGCTGTGCCTCACAATATAGAGTT
>VYXH01012188.1:45692-68277 GCA_013397275.1 Burhinus bistriatus | reverse complement strand
CATTGCTTTTTTTGAAATCTTTAATCATTTCCACATGTCTTCCTTTATGCTATTTATTAGTCTCTAATTCATGAACACTTCTATCTGCAAACATTGAATACACTGCATTTGAGTGGCGGTTGAAATACACACATACATATTAGTTTGTATGCATATGAACTGGAACAAAACTTTCTGATGAGAAATTCCAGCTGAGAACTTCTGGTTTACACCTAAATATCTGATTCAAGCACATTATTCATATGGTTTTGCATTATCACATTCTGTTTAATCAGCTTTCTCATAAAAAAAAGTTCTACACCATAGTTGTTGACTGGCACGATTCACCATAGTGGGTGGATAAAAAGGTCATGAATGATGTGTACCTTCCAGGTACTAATTATACGGATGACTGATTAAGGGAGGAAGGGGCATGAGATGCAAAAATAACTATTCCCTTACGGCTGAACCAAGACAAAGTTATGCTATTAAAATCACCAATTAAAGTCACCATTTTTAATTGTACAGTATTTTATTATTGGAATATTTGGAGCCCCTGCACTCTTTCTGTGTAGTTTTGTGTATAGGTACACATATATATGTGTATGTTTACAGCAAACTGCTATATTTATGTTGCATGTATTTGTAAATCTGCTTTCATATGAGGAAAGATTAAATAGATAGTAGTATTCAACATGGAAAGTAGTTGACCAAGGAGCACTGTATAAAGGGATAGAATATTGTAAGTGACATGGAGAGATGAATAGGATCATACAGAACCAAATAATGTGTGACCGTTCTTGATAACATAAGGGCTAGCATTAACAAATAAAATAATTTGAAATTTAATTTTTAAACAAACAAAAAGAAGTGGTTTTCCACACAACATACAAGTTAATTTCTGGAATTCTTTGCCAAAGGACATTTGAGTTGTCAAAAATATTTAGGGTACAAAAAAAGTCTAAAAATTAATGGATGATAGGTACATCATGGCCACTAACTGCAGAGACACAGGTATAGCAACTTCCTAGGGAATATTTTAAGATCAGATATTACCAGAAATTCAATTGCTTCCACTTTGCGCTTCCACTTCTGGTTGTTGTTTCAGGCAGCTTACTGGACCTGAGGACCATAATGGACCAGACCATTACAGCCACTTTTACATACTGCCAAATAAAAATTTCGATGATAAATTGATTTCAGCATCCCTACCAGCAAACGTGTTGTTGACACTTTGAGAACAACAATATGCCATGGAAATAAGGTGTCCCCTCATTGCTGGGTAAACATGCCACAGCTTTCATTAACAGTATTGAAACCCTTGTGTGGGGGCTTTGAGGTTCACCCTCACTGCTTATTGCCTCTCTTTGTGTTCTTTACTCTGTATGTGGATGAATGGCTAGAAAGAAGGTTGCCGTCTGTGCAACACTTTAGTCCAGATCCTTAATTAATGGTCTTTCCTTTATAGGATCTGTTCTATTGATTGTATTATATTCTATTAACATTCCTAACAGTAACAAAAAACAAAGAGCAAAAACTAAGTCTGCAGCATTAATGGATGAATGTATGCATCTCCACTTGACAACTGGCACACCTGGTTCAAGCCAAGCTGTCCTACAGTTTGCTGTGTGGCTTCCAACATGAGGAGACTGGACGTGCCTCACCAAAAATATATCTACTAGCCCCATACAGCTGTTCTAGATACCCAGGGTCATCTCAAATAGCACTAGGCACCTATGGTTGGGCAGGTCATGCAACAAAAAGTCCCTGCATAAAAAGCAGCTGATTCAGAGTAAATAGTAAGACAGAAGAGGCTTCAGGAAGTCCAAATGGAAGCCAAATCATCTTAGCTAAAGACTCTGTCCTACAGTCTTCAGAATTGCTTTCAGGCTTGCATTCATTCAGGCTCTTTCCTTGATCATGAATATCCTGATAGGGAAAAGGTCCAGACTATCACTTCAACATCTTTGGAAAATATGATGTCTGAGCTATTTCTTGTCAGATGTAGCGTTGGCTGCAATGATTCATGTGTTCCCCACATCCAGCCTTAGCTATTGCGATGGCTGTGGAATATCTGAAAATACAAGGAAGCTCCAGATGCAATTTAAGTATGTGAAAATACATGGTTCCATAAGCTGCTCTGGCTCTCTGCCCACGCGGTATTCAAATTCCTGCATTTGATACTGATATTGCAAGGGTCATAACTTGTTTATCCACAGCCTGGCTCACTGGTAGTCTTTGTCTCCAGCCCTACACCAGTCCTGTTTGAGACGCACCATAGAATTAACAGGAAGAAACCTGATTCTTGCAATAAAGGCCAAAATTTCATGGGAGCCAGCCAATAGCAATGAGATTGCTGTACCAGAAAACTGGTTTTGCTATAGAAAACTTTTTCTTCCTCTGGAAAATTACCGTTTCCCAAGAAGCTGCTTTTAGTAAAACAAGAAATTTGTACATGTATGAAGGTAAAATTTTGAGAAAAGGAGGACAAAAAGATGTCAGAACAGTTATGATGACTGTTCATGCAGATGTACCCAACATAGCTTTAAATACTTAGCTCTTTTCCATGCCTCTCAGTAAGTACAAAAGAGGCTTCAGAAGCTTCACAAGCTTTGCCAGTACCCTGGCTACTACTTAACAGCTGAAAAAGCAGTATTAGACCTTACAGTGTAGGTATATTAGCTGGCTAATTTAACCTTGCTCAGATCTGTGTAAAAAAGTGAAAGTCTCAACTCCCAAGTGAAGAGCTCTACACCCACTTATGTTATGAGACTTGCTAACTTTATCTCAGCTAAACTAATTCTAGCAAAATACATATATTATAAGATTTCTAGAACAAGTTCTTTCATTTTTTCTCCACAAACACTATGGATGCCTCAGTATGCTAGAAGACCCTATTCTCAATCCTGCAGAAATCAGTAAGATTGTATTCCATGGAACAGGGAATGAAATGAGTCTTCAAATTGGAACTGTGTGAAAAATGTGTACTCAATTTTCTTACAAAATCAAATGAAAAAAAAAAAAAAATTCCTAAAGTTACCAAAGTCTAAAGAATAAGACAAACATTAAGGCATAAGGAAATTCTGAGAAAAACTAACACAATATTGTTCAGGGATTTTGAAGGTGACGTGTCTAGTTAACTCTGTAGGACTGAAAGCAAAATGAGAAGCGATAATCTGACAAAGACATTTAAAATAACAGATACTTACAAATCCATACTCCAAGTCCCAGCACCAGCAGTAATTGAAAAACCTAACAAAGACAGCTCTCAAGAAATCACCAATTAGAATTGTGATGTATGTTGTCATCGTGTCAGAGACTGTCAGCCGTACAAACTCCTGTTAGAGCAAAATTTTCTTTTAAGACTATATTTAAGCAGTTAATAATTACAATAAAATGAAATACTGGACTACCTCCCTAATTGTGCTTACCCTGCTTCAACATGGAAAAGACTCTGCTCCTCCTCTACATTCACTGATTCTGAAAAATGCCAGGAGAAAAACTGCCCCTAGTTTGCTAGAGTTATCCTTTGCTCTAATTTGTGCTCATATTATCAGATGAGACTTCCAGGTTATCACTAGGCTGGGAAAGGCTTCCAGTCCAGATTGCTGCTATAACAGAAATCTGAGCTGATACCTTAAACTGCTTTTGATCCCTTTGACTTTGGGAAAATTAAAAAAAAAAAAAAAAAGGAAAAAAAAAAAAAAAGTAAACGGCTTGCTTTCTCAAGGAGCATCAACTACCAGTGAATATGGAGAGGAAAGAAGAAAACGCTAATGGAAATCTTCATTCCTCTACTTTTATTTTAGTAAGTCCCACTAAACCATACTGTAACAGGCCTTTCTCCAACAACCAAAAAGGCTATTACTCTCCCTGATCTGAAATTAAGGAGAAAATTAGTGCAGTGATGAGCTCTTTGTGTTCTTAGCTTCAGTGAAAAGAATAGAGGGGCTGTTTTTACTGCCTGTCTGCTCCCTGCTGGTGATTTACTCAGTCAGGAGTGGAGGTAGCCAGATGGTGAGACTGTCAGAGTGATGGAGCACAAAAGTTGTGATTCAGTGGTGAATTCTTTCTCATGTACAAAACAACAGCAAGAGGGTATGATCAAAGAGAGGAAAGGGAGATCTTAGAAAATTCTTTGGAAATGACATTTTATATTTATAAGTCAATAACAATAAATTTTCAACTGAATCAAATAAAAGGACTGAGCAGATTTACCACTAAACCACTATTGTTCTTTTGCATTATGTTACTTGGCTGAAGATAGAGATGCCTTCTGAAAAGCACACTGCTGTAAGAGCTGTCTTACATGTATTTCCTTGTTGAGCTACTCTTTTTTTTTTTTTCTTGTCTTTTCCATAGTTCTGTTGCAGTGAGAGACTGATTTTGCCTGATCAAAATTCTAATCAGAATTACCACATTTATTAGGGGTTGTGACAAATCCAACTTTTCAAAATTGCTGAACAGGTTTTGCAAGACAAAGATGGGATGGGGAAGAAGAAGGTAACTGAAGAGAAGAGTGAAAAGGAGAGGAAAAAAAGAAATGCTTTCAATGCTGTCAACTAGCAGAAGAAAGAATTCCCTATTAGACAGCGTCCCAAGAAACTCAAATAATTTTTTCTCCACTTTTTAGCTCAGGAACAAGGCCCACATCTGCTTTTGCTCACATTTTCCCACCTTAATACCACTTATTAGCAGAAACAAAGAGGGTTTAGATATCCTGTAACAGACTATGGTCTATTTTCAAATATGAGCTCAAAGCAGTTACAGTACCTGTCCTACCATTGTTTCCCAGCATGGCCCTCTGGGGACATCTGCGGGGTCCACCTGTATTGGAGGAGCAGTCGAATTTTCTGGAATAGTACCGTTGTACAGACTGGCTTCCCATATTGTCATGTTATACTTGACTATCTTTTCTTCTTCCAACTGAATAAAGAAATAAATTGGAGGAAAAAACTGACAAAAGCTTGCTTGTTACCAACTCTCAACCTTTTCTACTCCAAGACTCCCATTATCAGCTCAGGCATGGATGTGATTTACAGTACAGAAAGAAAAGAATGTCTTCCACTGACATGTCTATGACTGTCTGGAAATCCTCATCCTTGCCCAGCTACATGCTAAAAATAATGAAGGGAAGTAAATAGCTTGCCTTGAGATTTATTTCATCCATTAGGGCGATAATGAAAGTGTAGAGATTGCCCAGAAAAAGAGCAAAGATTCGTCCCAGCTGCCATCTTAGAGCTATTCGAGGGTGGTAGTTTTCCAGAGAACTAATTACATCAAATAAAGTTGGACAGAACATTCCTAAAAGTGACATAACCATGTTTACCTGAGAGGGGAAAAAAGAAAAAAATAAAAAGAAATTTGCAGTGAAATGTTAGCAGCAAGTTCTTTTGTTATTATTAATTTGGGTGAAAGGTGTATTTCCATTATTACTTTTTATTTGTTTTTTGATTTAATAAGAAACAAAATCCACTCTGGGAGTCACAAGATGTTTTTACAAAGGAAGAAAGGGATGAAAAATCAGTTGTAAGCTACTGCAGATGGATATATGAGAACTTTTTTTCATTTTACATTTCACTTACACCTCCAGAATAATCAAATGTTAGTCATTCTGACTAAAACCTACATTTAGTCAAAATTCTATTAGAGAACTTAGCAAAATCTATTTCTAATACTCTTTTATGTTACTTCTCTACCACATCTCCCAATAGACACATAGATGTTCTATAAAAAGCATTCCTATAAAAATACTGCACTAAGTTATCTGAAATCTCACTCAAAGTTAATTCTAGATGTCACAGAATCATAGAATATCTCAAGTTGGAGGGGACCCATAAGGATCATTGAGCCCAATTCCTAGCTTCTTGCAGGACTACCTAAAACTAAATTATGTGATTAAGAGCATCGCCCGGATGCTCCTTGAACTCTGACAGGCTTGGTGCCATGACCACTTCTCTGGGGAGCCTGTTCCAGTGAATGACCACCTTCTCAGTGAAGAACCTTTTCATAATGTCCAATCTGAACTTCTCCTGATGCAGCTTCATTCCATTTCCTTGTGTCCTATCACTGGGCACCAGAATGAGGAGAGCAGCACCTGTCCTTCTGCTGCTTTCCTTGAGGAAGCTGTAGACTGCTATGAGGTCACCCTTCAGCCTTCTCTTCTCCAAGCTGAACAAGCCAAGTGACCTCAGATGCTCCTCTGAAATCTTGCTCTTGAGGCCTTCCACCATCTTGGTCACCATCCTCTGGACACACTCTAATAGTTTGATGTCATTCTTATATTGAGGCACCCAAAACTGCACACAGTACCTGAGGTGAGGCCACACCAGTGCAGTGTAGAGTGGGACAGTCATCTCCCTCTACCAGCTACTTATGCTGTGCTTGATGCACCCCAGGACATGGTTGGCCCTTTTGGCTGTAAGGGCACACTGTTGACTCATATTCAACTTGCCATCAACCCAAACCCGCAGACCTCTTTGTGCAGGGCTGCTCTCCAGCCTCTTGTCCTCCAATTTGTATGTATAACCAGGATCACTCTGACCCGGATAGAGAATTCTGCAATTGCTCTTGTTAAATATGGTTGGTGATTGCCCAGCTCTCTAGTCTATCTCAGATCTCATCTCCTCACTGCATAAGCAAATCCAAATCAACCCTGCTTCTTTCTGACTGATTTTCTTAGAAGTCTCTCATAAGACTAACTCATCATCTTAGCAGTATGGAAATGGAGTGAGTTTACTGAAAGCAAACAAATAACTAGCTTTTTTAGAAAGTTTGAAATAAAACATAGCTTATAAATTCTCAGAATGCCTCAGACAAGTGAGGCATTCTAGTAATGCAACATTCTTAAGTGACGGCTGAAAATTATTTCAAACCTGCTTGAATCTTTTGGTTCTCTAATTCATTATGTCAGCCAAAAATGAAAATAATTGAAGACGTTTAAGGGTGCAGTTACTCAACTTCAATTTAAAATAAAATTTCATTATAAAAAATGTATCTAAGGGACTAAAAACAACAAGCAAGAAACAGAAAACATTGTCTCAATCTAAGTCACAAAGGTTGTTGGAAAACACAAAGATGTTTATTTGAGATGAATCATATTAAAACAGGCAAAAATAATTTATTTAGTCACAAAAACCCTTCAATTGTTCACAGAACTCTAGTCTTCCAGTTGCTCTGAAACCAACATTTCTCAGCCATGCTGGAATGCGTTTTGCTAGAACTACGATAAATTTTAATACATTTTTAACTTCTTGCTACCAAGAGAGTTAGGACTGCTCTTGCTTCTCAGAAATAATATGGCAGCAGAAAGGCACCATGCCAACAAATGAGTTCACTCACAAATATATATCATTCCCACTCTTAAAAAGTTTTATCCGTGAGACTGGTGTTCTTAATGAAGAGAAATAAATTGCTTTCTTTTTGCTGTTTTTCTATTCTTGGTTTTTAATGAGTTCTAGATCTAATTACTGGATTTTTGCATTTGCAGGCAATCAGTAGTGCATTCTGTGCATGGCTAGTGGCACCCTGTAAGAAGTATGTAGATTTTTTATAATTATTACAGGAATTCACTGATTTTTCCTATGTATTTAGATAAGGTTATCTGAAACTGACATTACGTTGTTAAAATAACAAGTCACTGTTACCTCATAACACTCAAAAAAGAAACAATCAACCAAAAACTTGTAGCTACCATCTCTTGCAGCACTTGCTTTTGTAACTGAAAAAAATAGAATTTATATTTGAATCTCCTGCCACCTTTTACATTATTATATTAACAGCTGTATTGGGTTTCATACATTAATGCTTTGAGTAAATTTTCTCGTATGAGAATTGTGGATATTTCTGGTTTTTGGTAGTTCTAGAAGGTGATGAGATGTTGGTGATCAAAATATTTCTTATTTTTTCTTCATCATGAACTGTGTAAACTTTTTATAAACATAGTTTATAACAATAATTTCTCAGTCACCACTAAACCAAAGACTTTGTGTCCAATATGGCCCAAGATGGCAAAGCTGCAGGAGTCAACTACAGCCAACACAACGAATCATGAATTCTTAAAATTCAAACTTATTGTAACATGCTGTATATCCTGTTTATCAATAGAAATATTCAGTCCTATTGTGATCCTGCTGAATCTCAAATCAGAATCCTCATTGACTCTGGTGTCTGATATCTTCCTACTCCAAAAAGTTCCAGAAGCAAATGTGTACATAAGAGGAGATGCCCTAGGTCACACCAAAGGTTGGCCTAACCCAACAGATGATCAGGGGTGAGCAAAAAAAGGGCAAACGTATATGAATAATAAGTCCTAGACTCCAACTATCTTCAGTCTGAGTACTTGTTCAGTCAGATGGGTTTTTTACACATTTTGTAAACACCAGCAGATTTCTCTTTCATGCCTTGGGTGAGTATTTCTTCAGACAGATGCAAATTTTGACATGCGTAACACTAGCATCCACCGCCTACCATTCCTTCTCTTTTGCTTTTGCTGAACCTGGCTTCTAATCAATTCATTCAATGTCCCTTAGTTCCCATACTGGAAGACATAGTGAGTATGCATTTTGGAAGAAAAAGTAAGTCTTTTGGGTAGTTTTAAGTATAGTACCTGCTAACTATATTGTTTCCTTGTTGCTGCATGGGAGAGGCAGGACAGAAGTCACTGCTTTTCTTTCTCTTGAGCATTCAATATTTTCTGTATTTTTATTATGTTCTGCCTTTTTTACCACTTATCTGAAGCAAACATATTCTTTCTCATTTGCTTTCTATCTGCATTTTTCCATGCCTTGACTATTCATGCTCCTCATCTCAAGAGCACTTCTAATTCTGGAGAAAAGATGTTATTAAGATAAGAGGTGAAATGAGGCAAAGAAACTTGCAAAGCTGAAAAGTGAGGAATTATTACAATGAAAAATGCAATGTTTTATTGAGACAAAATGTAGCACATTGGTTTTGAAAATCCAAAAGCTACGAAGGTTTCTATATTTCAAAAGCATAAACATTTCTCATATAGTTTTATAGGTATATTATCGTTATACTTTTTATTTTCTTGTGAAGGATTTTGCTGAACAAAGAAATTGTCCATTTAATTTTCACCATTTTAATCTAGTTGATTTCAGAAAGGAGCTAATTTGTATTCTGGAATTCTTATCAACTTGAAGCTCAGGTGCTGGAGCAGATTTTCTTCCACTGTTTTTACCAGTGACAGTTTCACTGCTCTGTGTGACTTAAAAATTGTGGAATGATATGCTAGAAGAGGGGCAGCATGCCAGCATGCAGACATGGTAGGGTTACAGTTGATAGCCAATGTAGTTTTGTATTCACTATATACTGAGTGAATCTCAAAAGCCCCCTCTGCCCTGTTGAGATAGAATTTTCTCTAAGAAAGGAACAACAAACAAGAGGGACCCACTAATTATTAAAACTTTGGTTCAAAACACAGTTTTTTATCTCTCTGTGACATTAACTACTCCAGATATCAAGTCTCTGTGTGGCAGTCTGAAACCTAGAAAAGTACTGCTCTGACAAGCTCTTCCAGCTGCTATGAACCTGGTAAGAAATCCTCTGACTGCAATCACATCTAAACACCAGCCCCCCAGCATATTAAACTGTGCCAACACAATATTAAATATTGAACACTGTCTGCTTGTTGGTTAAATGATAAGTTCATTAAAAGTAAGTAGTCTAGCTAAAGTAAATCATATCTTCCACTAACAATGATTGCAGTAGTGGTAGATTTGTCTAGCATCTGCTGCAGAAAGCACTACTAAAGACTTATTTTTCCAGTAAATATGTTTCATTTTTTAAAAAGAAGTTAGAATTAGAAATTATATTTCATACTAATAAAAGCTGCCTGATGATTTCTAGAATTAAACAGAGTATTGACAACATTCCTTAATAACTTCAATATAAATGTACTCCATATCCAGTACTAGGAACATTAAAGAGCAAGATATTTTTGGCAAAAGATCTATGGGGTTGTTTCAGCTTGCAAGATCTAAAATGTTAAAGATATACTTTTTTGTTGCTGGAAAAAAAATTGCTGTGTAAAACTTATCTCCCCTTTGCCCAAATGTTCTTAATGATTCTGATTCAGAGAAATCAGTCTGTCTCCTCATAAGTTTTCTCTGATTTTAAGTAGCTTTATTTTTAAAAATTACAGGAATATATTTGAGAAAACAGGGTACCTCATTACCAGAGAGATGCTCATACTGCCTTCCAGCTCTGCAGACTACCTTCTATCAAATGAGGAAAGTCAATTTTTTTCAGCATTTTTCAACCAATTTCAGAACACCTTACCTAGTGAACCAGTGGCATTATTCTCCATTTTAACCAAATTTCAACAGTCATGGGTAAATTGTCACATGGTGCAGAATCCCCATTCATCCCCGACCAGCCACCAGGCCACAGCCATATATGAGGAGTGATATAAAGGCTGATGAAGTCCTTTAATAGTCCCAATCTGCCTGTCTCCACTAATTTCCTGCTATCCATGACACTGTACACAACTTTCTCCGAACTGTGATCTGACAGATCTAGGTACTGCTTACATGAAGAGGGAGCTTAAAAATGCGCAACATTATGACAGAGGAGAATAGTTAGAGATAAAAAGGTCTTGTCCACAAAGTCACCAGTGGCACTTTATTATTCTGTGAGCTTCAGGAAGAGATAAGATGTATTTGCTCTGGATTGCTCCAAGGTTACCATAATTATGTGTAAATATTTTTTAATCTCTTAATGCATCCAGTGTGATGCAAAGAAATTTCTTGTAAAAGGAGCTTAATATTTTTACGAAGAATGTCAATTTTTACATACTGTTGCTTGAATTGTATGTAATATTTGTACTTTCATTTGCTCTAAGTAGTACATAAAGTGTTTATGGTTTTTTTTTTAATCAAAATCTCAATTAATTTGTTAATGATACAAACGTAAGAAAGCTTGATCTAGAAAATAAGAAAAATGTTTAAATGTCTTACATATAAGCCAAATATATTTATGTAATTAAATATTAATATCCAATCAAGGGCAATATTTTGTACCTCACAAATAGGTTCATTACCTGTCAATAGGAAAAATTCTTTAGCTGGATAATGGCAATGTTGCCTTATCCACTCTCCTTTAGAGGCACACCTGCTTCAGATCTTAGTTCTGAGATACAGACTCTCCTTAGCAGCATTTTTTTGTAAAGCAAGAAAAAGTAAAACAATGAATGTAAACATGCCTATGTTTAGCCACTTTCCAGATTGCAGCATAAGCTAATACAACAGCATTTGGTAGCACAGTTCTTGTTAGTACAAATCTGTTACTATACCTTTCAACAGAGAGAAAGCTGAATTCTTTCTGAACCACCTTCGCCTGCTAGTCTATTGTTACACTTAGAGCTCCTGTTGCTTTAAGACAACCAGTTTTGTACACGACTTCTCTTTCCCATCAGATCCAAACCTAGTAACTTTTATCAAGTAACTTAACCCAATCTCAACAGCCCCATTTCTCTGGATTCCAGAGGTGGATTGCTGGAGTTTTTTACGTTACTTTCTCAGTTAGGTTGTGGTGTTGAAAATTAGGGGTTGACTTTCCTCATTCCTTCATCACCCATTCCAGCAGCTTTGTGAGGCTAGCATCTTTTTGCTTTACCTTAAATCAGATATCTACTTTACACTCCAGCTCAGAAGATGAGTTTTAAGTAACAAACAGCTAGTTTTACAACATCCACAAGAGTGTGTTTGCTAAGAAAGTAAAACCTGCCTAGGTTTTCATACAGCAACACTGACTTGAAGTGCTTACTGCACGCTGTTACAGCAAAACCAATCACTTTCACTTTACACCTCTATCAGGCAGGGCTGCATCTGCTCTAGAAGAAAGCAGATTAAGCACAAAAAACCAGTGTTGGACTGGGCAGCTGGAACTGGAAGGTATGAGTTTCATCCTGTTGCTACACTGCAGAATTGTATTCACAAAGCCCCGAATAACTTTGGATATGCCCACACACCAGTCACTTTGTGTGGGCCAGTCTCGGGACGAAAGCAACAGGAGAGTAGGCTCCTTGAAGACACCTTGTGAGTCCATAGAGTGGCTGGAAAACAATCTTAAGAGCACAAAGGAGTAAAGGTAAAGGCCTCAAATAAAAACTAAATACAAAGGGGCATTTGAACGAACCAACTAAGGAATAATCATTTTAATGAAGCAGGAAGCAGAGAGACAAGAACAATTCTTTTGCTAGATATTTACCACCCACACTCAGAGTATTTAAATTAGTAGGAAAAAAAGGCAACATGCAGGGTAGAGGAACACAGTTTCAAACCACATCTATTTTAGAAATGTGCTAGCACGAACTTCATTTCTTTCCCACCACCCGTAGTTCTCCAGACCTTCCAGGGCAAATTTCTGGGATCTTCTGACAACGAAAAAGATGAGGTAGCCACTCCCAGCAAGCGTGCATAAGGCTAAGAAGTTAGCAAGAACCCTCAGGAATCTAGTCAAGTGAATATTTTCCTCTTTTCGGCTCTCCTGCTCCTCCACGATAGCTTCCTGCACTTGTTAGAAAGAAAGGAATATTATGAGTACTTTAATGGTCAAGATCCCACATTGCTTTCCCACTTGTTAGAAACCAGTTAAATAAATTATGAATATGCGAATGCACACCTGAGCATCATGTTTTGACATGAGCTTGTATTGTCTTATAAAATCTATTTTGGACCCTGGCAGACCACGGGGATTTGGGTCCCCAGAGTTTGCTTTGCTTCCATTGAGTGTGTCCCCACTGAGTCTCGTTACACCTGCACTTACGTGCCAAAAAGAAACCAGCATGTCCTGTCAGCTTGCAAGGTGCTATGAGGCTGAGTGACCCAGCAGGATAAATGTGTGATTAGTTGCCGGAAAAGGAACTGTCACACTTTAAAAACGTACATTCGTGAGAAAAGAGCAAAAGGTTTTATTCTGAAAGTCAGCAACTCAGAAGGAATGCCAAGACAGTTTAGATGTAAGAATCCCAAAAAAGGCAAATAGTGCACAGCTTCAGACCGCAGAATAAAATGTTTACTCCACGTTTACCCTTGGCCAGGTCTAATAAATATTAAGACTCTGGTGTAACTATAATTTCCAGCTCCTACTTTTGCCTGAAGAAAGAGATTTTGCTCCCTCATGAAAAGGGATTTGAATTACAGCTTCTCACTTTGGTAGAGAGATCAGTTGCCCAGAGGGGAAGCTGAACTCCTGCATTGTAATAATTACTCTGTATAGCTCTGGCTCTGCTTTTCTTATGTCTCGTGTTTGTTACATAAATGAAAGGAGACTGCAGCAGCTCTTGAGCAAAACTCCCACGAACTCACCCAAGCCTTCACCTTTTCCCTCTGAGGTTCCTTGCTCATTTGCAAAGAGCACAGTAAAGCTTTGTGAGTTTATTTCTCAAAAATGTCTCTGTCTCCACTGATACGTGTTCTTCCCCAAATAGCTTTCAGCAACTGCCCTTAGTAGGTGAGCATGGAAAACTCATACAGTTTCAGAGCCTTCAGTCAGTATTTCTTGGATATTTGCTTTCCTGGGAACTTCTCTTTTGACTTACTTTGAGTGTGGTTTTCTTTTATGCCTGCAGTTGGCAGGCTGGGCAGGGTGAGGTCATATATTGGCTATACCACCACTGCAGAAAGGAAGGGTGTTGTGTGTGACTGGATAGTGCAGCTACTGCTTGGTCCTCCAGATCCCTTGCTGTATGTTGACAGTGTGACTGCAAGTCTAGTGTCTTGTTCATTACCTGGCAGCGCCTTGTCGGTGTATTCCCTGTACATTATTAAATTGAAAATTAAATTTTCCTTTACATGCTGCACTGATATGTCCCAATGACCCCAGTGTAGAAACACATTCTTTAACATTCAACAGACAGAATATATTTCCTTCACTGTTTTCATAACAGTGCATCTTGCATCCTACACAGATTCCTCACACAATGACCCTTAAAATCAGCATACACTATAAACTAAAAGAGGCCTAAAAACACTTTGCATTGCCTTGCAAACTGGGCTATATTTCATAATTAATTTGAAAATAAAAACTTTATGTCATGCAAGGAAAGTAACCTTTTTTTCTTACTGAAAAACAAGTATACACTCAAAATTCTGAGGCCAGTTCTTCTGACATGATGAATACCCCTTTATAGATGATCCTATTGCTTTATCTTATGGTACCTTTTCAGTGTAGTAAGAGAAGATGATAATGCGGGGTTGGCAAAATGTCACCAGCATTTAAAAAAAAATGTTTTTCAGACATGCACCATAGAAACTGGAAGCCATCAGAGATGAGAAAAAAGAAAAGATTATTTTTATAGTAGAATCATTTTTCTAAAACTAGTACTGCAGTCACAGAGAACACAAAAGATGCCATTAATGCTTTTTCTTCCACATTCAAAAGGAAAAAATTAAGATGCCAAGGCACAAAGACCCAGTCTCAGAAGGGTATAGAGCTGCCCAATTCTAGTTTAAGCTTCTAGACGCCAGGCACAGCTAATACTTGACCTTAGTTCCACCTGATTCACACCAGTGTGAAAGACAAATGAGGTTACCTCTCCTTAGTGAGCTCTATTTTACCTTAAAGCTTGTTGTGATGGAGGCAAACTTATTATCTGCTGTCTCAGGATTGCCAATCAGGTAGTCCCAGCTTGTGAACATTTTCCAGCTGAAATTAAAACTAGTATCATCCCCACCACCTTCTTCATTTGCATTCCTTGCCATTCTACAAAAACCAGAAAGATACAGGACGACCTTGTTAGAACTAGTTCTGCTATGTGAGCATGATTTTTAAACAGTTCCTAAATTCTAACGTTGTTCTGAAAAAACCTGTATTATCATTGCAGTCAATCATGTTATACTAAATCTGAAAAGTTCAGTCTGAAACAAGAGAGAAGGATGGAGATTTTCATATATAAACAATTTATGAGCTCACAACACACATTTTGATGAGAAAGAATGAATTTATTTCGTTACCACCTCTGAGAAACTCTGCTGGATAAGAAACTCAATAGGAAAATAATATCAAGAAGATGTCTGAAATAGAAAGCTGCAGAGCATCCCAATCCGCAATAGATTTGATGAGCGACTTCACGAAGAGAAAAAAAGAATTCTAAAATAACAAGCCAGAATGAAACCTGGTTATACCATACGAAAGTGTCACTAATACAGCTTTCTATTTTCCCTTTTATTTCCCATGCACTTATAAAAAAGATTTACAACGGTATCCACAAACATTAAATTATTTCCTCGGTGATTTGACTTAATCTTGTCTACCAAAAATTTCTTTATTTCAAAGTGTTGTCATTCATGTAATAACAATGGTCTTGCTTCTGCATACTTTATCATTTAATTCAAACCTTTAAGCACAAGAATGGAGTATATTAGTAGGGTACAAACAATTTAGCCTTCAGTATTGTATTGATTTCTTGGTCAGGAATAGGCAATGCTTATTTAAATTCTCACTAATGCAGCAAAGATGTTATTAACATCGATACGTTCTACACACCACATTTTTAACAGTCCAGTAAAATACATACTCTCAAATCTAGGAAGAGAATAGTAAGTAAATAATACAGAAAATCCTTCTGAGTTGTCATAAACCAATACCAGGGTTGTTTTTTTTTTTGTTTTACTGCTCATATACTGAAGGGACAGAGATCAAGAAAGGTTCTTGGTAGGATCTGCCCCACTGCTGGTTTCTAGACTAAGATAATATCTTCTCAACAGTTCCTGATGAAACAGAGAACAGTCTTGTGGTTGGGATATCATTTATTTGATACCAGAAATGTTTCCATTTTATCTTATGCACTGGAAAAGCTGCAAAGAGGAGCCCTAAATCTAAATATTTCACCCAAATAGAATAATAATGTTTATAATCCTCACTAGCTCTCTCATGTAGACATCCCCTTTCCCAGATTTCAGTCAACAGCAGAAAAATAGTAGCACCTCCTGTTACACTGTTTTTAGTTCCTGTGCCCACTGTGTTGTTTTTCTGGAGAAACAGCAAAGAGTAGAAGACTGGAAGAAGTGCTGATAAGATTACTTAAATATTCATCGGCATTAGTGTCACATGGCCACATGGGAAGTTAGCACATACAATGTATTTTTTCTGCAAAGATATTCCTTTGTTTAGGCCACAGGGATTTTCTGCTTTTTTAGTCTATGTGACAGTCATTGAAAAAAAAATGTCATATACTAAGACTTTTCTAATCTTCACAGCTACATTATAAAAAAATATTTTAAAATATATTTTCAAGCTTAACCAACTCTTTTTTATTGTAGTAGCTTGTTCCTCCTCCACAAATACATATATATAACTGAGGACTTTCTTTTTTCCTTCTGAAATACTTCTTGCCCTATGCAGGAAATCATGTAATATTTGAAAAGCAGAACATGAATTAATCTAGTGCTCATGCGAGTGAAAAACACTGGCTTCAGCACAAACCAGTGGAAACAGATTAACTGCAATTTTCTCTATATTCATGAGTGTCGTTGAATCTTGACTTTCAATGCTCTGATTTTTTTCACCCTAGGTACCTTTTAAAGCCACCACTATAGCTAACTGTATTATTGTGGTAGGTGGTCACCTTACTTGAATCAAGAGTATTAAACATTATATTAATTAGTGGCCTACTCCTTTTAAATTATCAGATTTATCACAGTTTATTCCAATAGTTAATTTGGCTATAAAATAATAATTTTATTTCATTTAAATTCTGATTCTAAGACAAAATTCAAGTCCAGAATTTGAGAACCAAAAGGCTAATATATCTCCAGTTGTACTGCCTAGGCCCTGTTTCACTTACGCCTATGCTTCCTACTGTTTTAACATTATGATCTTAACATTACATTAAGCATAGTTTTCACACTGCTGGAGATTATTTTGTGTTCCACAGGACATTAAAACCTTACTATGTCAGGTAGCATTAATTCTTCTACGCCACTGTGCAAATGTGACTTAATCACTATAGTCTTGCTGAGAATCATTTATTGCTGACTGTGAGTTACATACAGAATTATTTGCCATATGTTTCTTTCTTTTTGGTCTCCTTCCGTCTTAAAAGAATTTAGCTTACATAAGGTATCATTAAAGGTAGAACAATTAAATTTTCTGGGTGTTAGATGACATTCTGCTAGACGCAGAGTATTATGAAAAGATGGGCTGACAGCTCTGTTCCTTACTTCATATGTTAATTTTTCACTTTGAAGTAGCAGGAGGGAAGTGTAACGTTATTTCAGCAAAGATTTTTCCCACTTCCACAAAACTGCAACACAGCTGCTGGTCCAGAACAGTAGATAAACAAATATAGGCTGAAGGAATCTTACGTGACTTTGACCTTGCACTTGATCTTGCATTGCCCTGCCCTTAGAATTATTGTATTTTTAAAAAGACAGTCTTAGCGGTCAACAGTGGAGTTATCTTGTCTTTTTGAATGTACTTTATTCAAGAGCCAAGCAGAACTTACGTTCGAATGACAATCATAAAGCTGTAGCCAATAGTCCCAACTCCAACAAGGAAATATGAAAGTGGCATCCTGAACTTGAGCCATCCAATCGTCCTCTGGTTATTGTAATAACCATAAAAGAGTACAGAATACTGTGCAAAGCCCTGAAAAGTCAGCAAAAATTGTAATGTCACATCTGTTAAATATGCACATAATCAGAAATTGTACCAATAGCAATGTACTGAAACATTAATTTCAATGCATACAAAAGAGTTGTAGCTATCACTATAATAAAACTCACAGGATGGAAAATCTCTCCTTTCATTTAGAAATACCTAGAATATGCCATGCCAACTTTCAAATCTTTTATCTTTAAAACTCTTCATGGGCACTCGATCTACAATCTAATGAGGCAAAATTTTTTCATCCCCATACTTCTTGTTGTAAAGACAAAACCATTTTGGTTTATAAAATTTGTTTTACAAATTACTTGCAGATAAAATGCCAGATTTTGAACTTAATTTTTACCTTTCTAGAATTTACTTGCATAGCCTATTTGGTATAAAATTCTCATATGCCTTCTCTGTCCAGCAATGTTGTCTGCTGTTCATTGAGTGATCATTCAATGTACGTTAACCAATAGTCAGCTGTGTTTTATGGATGAATAATCAGTATGCAGGATCTTTTAACAATTAGACTCCAAGGCTACAAAAAGTGCAAAACTAAGTATACCTTCTTTCTCAGCAATTCAAAGTGTATCTCCTTTTCTAACAATCTTAATGAGAATTACCCTCTCTTCTAAGGGTTGGATTGCTGATTTTTCAAAATAATTTAGTAGTACATGATTAACTGTAAGCAATTGCTGGTATGTAAAATGATCCAAATAGCTGAAGCTTCCTGATAATCCTCAGGTTAGAGCAAGAACTTGCCTTCTAGAAGAAGAATGTATCCAGAGCCTTTACAAGGACAGGTCAGCACACGCACAGCAGTAGCAAAGCTTCAGCTGGATGTAATGATTTCAAGTCAAATACAGAGTATTTAACCATGTAATTGGTGGATAGGTTGTGCATTATTTTGACACAAATAAGGTAAGCTGAGTGTCTGTGAATTAAAAAAGCCATTTGCTTCCCTTCTGCTTCAGTTGCTCATTTTACTTAAAATAAATAACATCTATTATTGCAAAACAAGCATTTAATTTATTGTAGCTCTTACTACATAGAGCTACGTATGAAATGAGTTACAGTGTTATCTGGAAAACCTAATTTGCAATTCTAAACTGAAAATGAAATATTAATATACGATAAACAGAAATATTATTCAAAATTTCCTGATTTGGTAATCAACATATCTCATTTTTCTTCTTATCAGACTGGCTTTGAGAGATGTGCCTACACATAACAGATAAATAGTATGTTCTTCTCTGATAAGGGAAATATTGTTATAGAACAGATTTATTACTAATTACTAGTAAAACATCTGCACTAGTCAGGACACATTCAAATTCAACAGTGTATCTTTTGCAATTTTTTCCTCATTAAAACATGCTATAGTTCCACCTTAGCTCACATTTCAATACAACCTAACGTGGCTTGGAGAGCCTTTTGGATCCCTTTTAGAGTATTAAAATGCTTTTTAAGTTGCTGTGTTCTGCAAAGTCAGAGATAATTCCTACACTGCATGCTATTCAGTAGGTTGTTTCCTGGGCTTTGCCTACTGCATTTCACTGTGAGACTTGAAATATCTTCAGCTGTGTAAAGGTAGGCACACATGGAAGATTTCTTTCACTCCATTCTGAGCTTAACATAAAAGAAGGGTGAGATAAGAATATTGATCAAATGCTTTATTGAAATGAGCCTTGAGAGTCTCATTTTTTAAGTTTTGGATTATTACCTGAGCTGTAAAATATACAATGTTAAACCTGAATTCCAAGTAAAATACATCAAAATCAAAAACTGTTTCTCTTTGCCATGTCAGTAAAATGAGGACAATACCAAGTACAAAAAAGCAAAAGATATGTTGAGCTCATCTTTTCTTTAATGTCTTAAAGATGGATGGGGTTTGGATTTGTTTTTTTTAGGATGAAATAATGTTTGCTGATGTGGGTTCACTTATTTGTAACTTGGTAACATGCAAGAACTGCTAGGAGATGAAAGGTACTATTTCCTGTGCTGTTTAATTAAAGATGTCATTGTCTTCAGGGAGTATTTGTCAATCTGACATGCCTCAAGAAAATTATTTTTGCCCATCAATATTTCAGGACATCCATCTCTTTCACTGCCCAATCCTGTGTGCGTTACCTTTACATTTGTTCCTTCTGTTAACTGCCATTCTGTTATTTACTACACCTTCTTCTTCAGCGCTGTCAGATTCTGTTGCTGTCAGTTATCATAAACTTCCCCTCTCCTTCCACCATCTGTCTTCATTCATCTTTTCTGAAATAAGTTTCTTTTTAAAACTTTGTTCCCATTTGCTGTATAAAGCTCTTCCAGTCTCCATTTTCTTTACAAAAATCTCAAAATTATTGTGATTTCTTTTTCTCCAATATGTCACTGATATTTTAATTTCTCATTTTATAATGTCACCATCATTATATAACTTCCCGGCTACGTGTCTAGATGTATTCTTCCTGTCACTCAAATATACTACTCCTGATGAACCAGATACGATGTCATTTTATGCAGCAGTCATTGCAAAATGTTATGTAAGCGGCTTTTTAGAAAGATCTTTCTATTCTTTTGTACCCAAGGAGGGTCCATCACTTTATGTGGCAAAATAAAGCAGAAGTAATCCATTTGCTTTACATGCCTTTATAGTCAAAACACAGACAAACATTCTAATTTCTACCTATTATTTATCATTTTATTTAAATTCATTTGTCTACAATTAATAAGCCTGAAAGATTTGTTTGTAAATGAGAAAATTAGTATATCCAGTCAAGATTTTGCTGATGTTCTGTCATCTTACAACCTGATTCTGCCTCCAATGGTAGCTGAAGATTGAAAGTATTGCCAAGGAAGCTAAATGAAGGACAAAAACTTGGCATCATCTGAGTCTCCACATGAAGGTATTGAGCCACAAACAAATACCTGTCACAAGATTAGTGATCTCTCCACACCTCAGCCATACTAAGAAATGGCAATATTAATGAGAACCATAGACACTGTACCACTTTTATGTTTTTTCAGGATAGATAAGAGCTGACCTCCTGTTGGAAAGGGGACAGGTAAGAAAATTTGCCTGTGCCCCTCCTGGGATTGCCTATGTAGAGCTCCACAGCCTGCAGAGTTCTCCCCTCCAACACAGGTGGAACGGGACCTCACGTGGGCCAAACCTACATGGAGAGGCCACTTTTAGATAAGTTGTTCTGCAGACAGCTGGAGAGGCTGAGCTGTAAATTGGAAGAACCTGTGCCTGAGTTTATTTTTCCAAGAAATGGGTCTGCTTTATCTACATCATATTCATGCTTTCCATTACTAAAACAACTCAAGTGCTAAAAGATATGTGTATGTATAACTTTTTAAAAGTCTTGATATTTCTTACAGAAGGGAAACAGTGCAGCAGATTGAGGGAGAAATCACACTTGTTTCAATGGATGCTGCTTCCATTAATGTGAAGGAAAACCTCAACTAGATGGTCACACCCTTTCACAGGTGAAGAGTACTTTTTGATGACATTGACAGCATGCCATAGAGAAACCTAACAGCCTTCTAAGCAGCATGTTGTAATACCAAATTTATCATCAACTGACTTTATGCAAAGTTGTATCATCTTTATATAAAGAGGCTGACTACAGAAACATGCCACGTGCAAACTTAGATAAAACTGTTGTTTACAGAAAGAAAAAGTGGTATAACATACTCAGGAATATACCATCATCTTGTCAGTACAGGATGTATAGATCCTCAGGCTAGACTGGGCATCTCATCGACAGTAAAGAATTAAGACATGCTTCTCAATTCAGCTAAAATACTTGCATGTTCTGTAAGACTAAGAAAAACTAAAAATAGCATTCTTTGTTTTAGAAAAAGCCTATGGAGCATATTATTGGAATTTCTTTTCTTTTTTCTAATTCACACTGCGTACTCAAATTCGGAACCTTAATCATATGAAAACAGAGGACCAAATCCACCCATAAGAAATGAAAATTCAGTACCCAGGGATGTGAATACAGCTTTGAGACTTTTTCCGTGTGTTTTTGGATTTCTACATATACTGAAATATGTGTGTGGACATTGAGATTTGTCATATGTTTTGTTTGAAGGAAACATTTATATTCAGATCTTGTGAAACAAAATACATAAATTAATTCTATTGCCATTTTCTCCTGAAATATTTCACATTAAATCTCTGAATATTAAATAATGAAGCAAAAGCCCATAGTAATAAGATAATAATTTGAATATGCAGTATTGCAAATTTATGCACTCACACTAAAATCCCAGAGAGTAGCAAAGTTCATAGCACTTGCTTCTTCAGCTCTTGGGACAGTTTTTCTAGGTAAAGAGCCATATGGCTTCCCCATCAAAGCCTGGAACCAAACAATGAGAGCAATTTACATTTTAAAGCAAAATACCAACAAAGGGAAGGGATAGTGATCTGTCATTTTTTAGAAAGATTTGGTTTATGCTCCTAAACTCCTTAATGTGGATGACCTACTTCTCCAATTCTTTTCATTGCTTCTCACATTAATGATTGAAACTACGTTTAAAGTATGGATTGATGGTGTTTTCTAAATTTAAAGTCATGTTCCACTAGTATCAATGGATTGTCAAGCTGTGCCTCTTACATTCAAATGCAACACAGAAGTCCAAATTCCTCTGACGAGTGGTGTTTGTCTTACAGACAAGACCAAAAGATTAATTTATCTTGCATTATGGATTTTATTGTTTTTTTAACTGAAATGTATGGCAAAGCGCTAGGGATTCAGTTTTTGGATTCTGAGAGGACCACTGTTGTTGGCGAGGTGGTTGCTCAGCGACAGTATATGTCCTCGCAGGGTCCTTTCAAGCCTTTACCCTGAAAACTGTTGGGCATTTTCTCTGTTTTGGCTTCAGCGGAAGATGGATCATGCTACTGAAATGTTATATGAGGAAGCTGTTGGAAAATCCTGCCTGACTCTTTCTCATCTAGGGAAGGGAAGGGAAGGGAAGGGAAGGGAAG
>VYXH01012188.1:28332-45674 GCA_013397275.1 Burhinus bistriatus | reverse complement strand
AATAGCAAAATTAGGGAGGTGGCACAATACTATAAGCCATATAAGCCATATAAGCCCTCTTTTCAGGAAGACAATATGGTGGCTCAAAGGAACTAGAAAAATGCTACCTTTCACGTAAGTGATTTCTGCATAACACAGTGCAAAACATGAGGTGTCTCTCTTGTTACTTGCAGCCCTGTTGGGCCTTAGCATGTGAGTTTTAAGGCAACTGAAAAGGATCCATGCTACCTTAGAGGCCCGGAATGTATCTTTCTATTGCAATGTACATTTTAGTCAAGATACTCCACTTGGCTGCTTCTTAGTCTCAGATCCAATCCTTAGTGCTCCATTTAAAAAAAAAAAAAACAAACAAACAAAGAAGTGGTTTAACACCATCCCAGACCATGCGAAAACACTTTCAGAACACAACCTTATATATTTCAAGACATTTCTCTGTAGACAAAACTGTCCACAAAGAAAGCACATCTTTACAGCCTTAGTGCACTGTAATACTTTTTAATGGAGCATGAAGAGATTAAAAATTTATTAAAAGGCCCATTCTTATGAAATCTCACTGCAAAGACAGAAATTCACATAACAATTCTAAATGACAAGTTAAAAGATTCCCACCTCAGGCACCATTACAAGTCCAAAGGTCAGTCCAAAGAGAATCATGTTTATTCCATACATCCAGCGCAAAAATATGAAATAAGATGCCACTGATGAGCCAAAATGACCTATAAAAACACAAGATGTGAAAAACGGGCAGATAAGTTAGTCCTCTTATGTTATTTTACCTTAAGATGAAGTTGCTCAAAGTTTATTTAAAACTAATAAAATCAGGGAGGCTTTTCTCTTTCTTTATTACTATAATTCTAATAACTTTTTTACTACATTGCACACTAGCATTCACTGACCTGGCAGAGCAACAGAAACAAAATACATAATACAGAGTATTTAGGGTCACACAAAAGCTGTGATATTTACTAATATTAAATCCTCTAGCAGCAGGATTCAAAGCAAATCACACTTTTTTTATTTATTTTCATTTTTTGTCTGATGTGGATTGTAAACATTCCTGACATGTTAAGTCAGCACCAGCCCAGTTTTAACAGGAAGCAGCACAGAATTAGCCAGTGGCGATAGTTTCTCCAAGGGCACAAAGTAAGTGCCACTATTGGAGTGCTCACCAGAGTTGTTCACTAGGGAAGATCTAAAAGATCTGCAAGTGTTTGTACCCTTTCTTTCCCTTGCTTTGCTCTTTATGTGTTCCACCTGCACCCCGGTGTGGAGGCAGTCCCATCACCAGGTGCACAGATGAAGCCTTGGACTCCACCCACTCTGGACCCCTGACCCAGACCTGTGTGAAGAAGAGGCTGTGGGGAAAGCAGTGAGCACTAAGGTCCTGATTTGATCAACACTTTGCAAGTCAGGCCAAACAAATAACAGTTCAAATTCAACAGCTTGCTGCAGCATGGCTATGCTGAATATAGAACAGCTGACAGTTGGGTTCATTTGTCTGTCAGATTTACCAAATACCAGATTTCAGTTCCATTACCAGTGCTTCACAGGAAAAAAAGGTGACCTTTCAACAGTTTTTTTTCACACACAATCTAGTTAAGGAGCCTGATGGCAAAACATGAGAAGCAAATCTCTCTGTCAGAGGAGTTTAGATTGGTATTTCTACACTGTTTTACAAGCATTGTAACAGGATGGATGCTTCCATTCTGTAAAATGAGGTTAACATGACTAGTGTAATTTGGGGTATATATAGGCACATTTTAATATAACAACAAAATCAGTAGAAAATTTAATGCACCTAAACTGGTATAACCCCAGAGTATAAGCAGAGGCTGACTGGTAAAAGG
This sequence comes from Burhinus bistriatus, assembly GCA_013397275.1. Lineage (NCBI taxonomy): Eukaryota > Metazoa > Chordata > Aves > Charadriiformes > Burhinidae > Burhinus > Burhinus bistriatus. Next base: position 43,827 of record VYXH01012188.1, on the reverse strand, counting down.
CACTTATCAGGACTATGCAAAGGGAGGAATAAGCCATTCTGTCAAGGATTTCAGCCTTTCAAAATCTGCTTTATTCACAGTTCAGAATGAAATCACAATTTTGAAAGTTTGCATGAAGAAGTAGCCAATCTTAGCAGTGACCTACATACAGGGAAGTCTGGGTAGAGGCATAAAGCAAGAGACTTTGAGTTAGTCAATCTGGTTGTGATATGCTGATTACCCAATTACAACCCAGCTAAGGCCTTTGGGGATCCTATCGTCTCAAACAAATGAAGTGCAGGAAATCAGGAAGATTTCTGATTTCAAGACACTTTTGGTACTGTATACCTCTCCATGCCGCATTAGTTCTTTTACTTAGGTCCTAATACCCACATTCTTTTGGGAATGGTTTCTTTTCATGCAATGAGTTAGAGTTCTTGTTTCAGTTACCCTGATGAAATCACTGCCATGCATCCATCTGAAACATCCGCATTCAGGCATAGCGTTGGAATTACATGCATCAGTATAGCTCTTGCAAGCAACAATGCGCAGACTGCACATGGGCTGTATTCTTTTTCACCAACGAGGTAAGAACAGCAGCCTCTGATAAGTGAAAAGCTTAGCTAGGGATAAGGATAATTTAGCTATGGATGCCCTTAACTACATTTCCAGAGTTGGCAGGTCCAAAGAGGAGACAATGGAGAATACATGGAAAATGGTACAAACAGCCTGCACCAGTTGTGAACAAAGCCAGTCCAGGTTTCACCAGTGTTTTGAATCCACTCTGGGGTGCAACATGTTCCAGGTATGAATGAAACAGATGTGCGTTAAAGTAAGACTTTAGCCGTCTTTTCCCTCATCCACAGACTCACCACACTATGCATTGGCATGCATATGGGCAGGAATTATATAAATTTCAGCAGTAGAATGAAGAGGCTCACCCTGTCCCAACACAGCAATGTGTGTTTCCCATAAAGTGATGTTGCACAGATATTACTGAATGTCTATTCTGTAAGGGAAAAAGCATCTTTTTTCTAAATATAAAGACATCATATACTTATCAAATTTATGTCTCCTAAACATCAAAAACTCAACAGTAAATTCACCTATTTCCAACACAGGGATGCAGCACAGCAGAGCCTGATGCCAGTTTATCTGAAGCTGGGCTCCCTGTGCTGGAAGAAAAGACTGTCATCTTGAAGCAGGGAACCTACCTGAGGTAGCCCAGCACTTCATGCTGATGGCTAGTTTTCTAGATAGCTGCTGGCCTGGAATAGTCAGACCCCACTGAAGAGGGCTGTGATAAGATGGATCCTATTACAGTGGGGAGCATTATGAAATTAAGCAGAGATTGACGATGAATTTTCTTGCTAGGGCTTAAATGCAGATGGTACATTCCTTTTTTCTTTTTATTACCCTCTTTATTTCTTTATTCTTTTATTTAATGTTATTAAATTACATTGTTGATTATAATTATCAAGGAAAATTCTTTCAAGAATTTTAGTATCTAAACATTAATAATCCCCCTGCTGCCAGTCCATAGCTCCACCAGAAACGATCCCTGTATAAAGTTTAAATGTGTTGTTAATGAAAGTTTGTAGTTTAGGGCACAGTACAAAAAGTTTAAAAGAAAGATTTGTCTTCTCATGCCAATATTAATAGTGAATTAATAGTGATTAATATTGAACAATAGTTATTTAGTTTTTCTATATTCTTCTGTAGCACATCTAAGGCGCAGTAGTGCGACTGTTGAATTATCTGGCTGGATGTGGTGAAGGTGGTTCTTGGGTATCTACAAGTGCCCTTGAAATAAAACCAGAATTATTTCTTCAAAGCAGACAGGAGCACTTAGATTTACTTTTAATATTAGCTGGTCTCCTTCTTAGATTAGTCTGGGCTATCCTAAAGAAGCCTTTATTTCATCAAAAGTATCTTGTTGAAGTTTGTTTACATTTTCCCATCAAGATGAAACTATGAGAACAAAAAAAGCTTGATAAAATTTGTGTCTTACACCCTGGGAGTTTCCAGGCATACCAACACAACTCCAGATACAGAGTTTGCTCTGTATGAAGCATTTTCTTCACAGGTCTTTCTAGCTTATAAGTAGTGGCCCAAGGAGCTTTTCAGTTCAGCAACACTGCCAGGCACACGTATGCCACTTGCCCCAGTCCAACACATTCTTCATTTGACCTCTTTCTTCCTAAAGCTATACTATTTTTATTGACCGTATGTGAATTTAGCAGTTCAGTTGTTCTCATAAAGTTGTTTGTTTCAACATTGCTTTTCCGATTAAATTTCCTGCATCGGCTGGCAGTGGTAAGGCGGCATAGCTATCTCTCCTCTTCAGTTTGCATGAGTGAAAACTTTCTATGTCATTAAACATTGTTTTACCAGTACAGTATTTCTTTTTCAGTCAAAGCAATCTTCCCCAGTAGTACCTAATTGATCTTTTGCCACTATGCAGGACGCTAATTCACTTTTCATTGGCAATCTGTCTACAACCTTGGTTAGTTTTGAGAATGGACCAACACCCAACAACGCTACAGTATAAACATCAGGTTTTCTAAAAAAGAGCCTCTATTACATGTCAACTCCTGAATTGCATTACAAAGAAGACAGATCTTTGCCATTTCATCAATATATGGCTCGATGTCCTTTGCTTTGTTGATTGTCTAAATTTCAAAGTAGGTATCATGATAGTTCTGCACTAATGCTCATTTATAGGACGAAAACAGTGCTCTGAAGGTGTTTTCTTTTAGGCAAGTCATGCATGGTTGTTCAGATGAAGTTTTTTAGAAGGACTGAAGCATAAACATTAGTGTTTCTCAGTCATTAGAAAACTGTATTTACTTCCCCCATTTGCTACTGTAGACAGTTACTGCATTGTTTGTTTAGGATTTTTTTATAAAGAGCTCTCTTTGAGATCAGAAAATGCAAATCATCTTCATGTAAGAGTACAGAGATGACTTGTGCTGGGAAGTTAACTGGTTGGAAGCTAACTGCAAAGGTTTGCTGAGTATTAACTATTCCCTCACACAAAGGTTTTTAGCCAAACGAAGAGTTTTCCTATACAGAGTAGTCTGCACATAAGTGTCAGGGTTTTGTTCCATTCATGGTCCTGCTGCTTACACTTTCTTTTAGCTGGGATCATGCAAGATTAAAACAAAATTTGAAATTTCACAAATTCTTGCCTCTCTTTTAGGTGCCATTGACATGACCTCTTATACCCTGTTAATACTTACACTTCTGTGCTTAGTGCCTGCTTTGGAAAGAGAATAGCTTATAACGTAGTATTAACAGTGATCATGGAGGATTATATAAAAGTTTTACTTCTAGTTTCTTTGGGCTAAGAGGCTGCTGATTTAACTATAATCCCATCTGTTGGAAGGAGCAGAAGCTGCTCACAAATATTTCATTTTAAAGCATGTTTAACTGGTGAATGAAATATACCAGATACTTAGCTGTGTCTATGCATGTGTCCTGCTGGAAAAATTATCACAAAAGAAACATTAGTTTAAAAATTCTAAAATGTGTAGTGATGTAGAAAGCAGTGGTACAGACCCAATTCTGCGGTGGAGAAGTGACCCAGCACATTTTGCGTCATCAGATTTCCAACAGTGATCCTAACAGCCTACTTCGCCTGTCACAATCTGATGTCATTTGCTGCTTGTTTCACTGTACCATCTCCTGCAAAAATTAGTTGCCATGTAGACAGTGTTCCTTCTGATTCCCTTTATGCAACCATATTTTACCACATGAGACTGCAACCCATAGGAACTAACATGACTAAGGACTCACCACAAACAACAGTATCTTTTTAAACAGTGATTCTGGTGTCCAAGACTAGTGTTCAAGCGTTTTCTTCAACCATTTCTCAGTATTTGTGTGAACTGAGGGATCCAATGGTTACATGCGAGGCCTGGCAGATGCCAACAAGATTCTCTAAGGGGTTCAACGTGCTGCATTGAACAAATCTTATGAAAAGTCTTAAGCAACCAAAGATATTTTTCTGCCAAATTCTTTACAAGCAGTATCCTGTTCATTATCTGGTGTCATGTGTTTAAGTCAGTAGTATTACTGTCATTTTAGAAGGGGATGAACTGAGCCCCAAAACACAAAGCCATTGGTGCTAGAAGTCAAAGGCGACTCAGGTCCTTGCTCAGTTTAGAGCCATCTGGAAACATGCCTCCCCTTGCAGAGCTGCTTCTGCTGCTTCTTTAACACAACTGCACGTCTGAAGACAGTAATTGCTAAGAGCATTTCATTCCCTGGAGTTCATGTATACAAGCTTGAAGCTGACTGTTGAAAAGGTGGCTGCTCCTCCAATATGTTCTGTATTTGGTCTTTGATCAAATCTGGAGATTTTGACCACAGCTTAATATAAAAAATGGCTTTACAAATTATGTCATACTGGCTCTCCTAACCTGGAATTTTGAGAATGCGGGGTAATCCTAGACTTAGCACCAACAGTTTGTTAAATGCCAAGAAACAGAAGAGAATTCCTTCCCTTCTACTAAACTTGATACAATATGACCAGTGTAGTACATGTCCTACCTATATAGAAATTCAGATGACAATCAGGTTTCTAGAAAAAGTTAAAGCAGCAGTATTTTTGTCTCTGTAACTTAATGTATCTTAATCTCTACTCTTCCTTTTTACACAGATTAGCTTTTTTCCATTTCAGTTTCCCTCACTTCTCCTTTTTTAATATCTAAACCCCCCTTTTTTCCTGGGACTTGGCAGTTTTATCAGCATCATCATTAAGATGACCTTGATCTTGGTACTACAAATTTGCTAAGATGAGGTATATGCTGAGAGCTACTGGTTGGATTAACCAGAATCAAATAAATTGTGACTTTAAAATTGTTTTGTTAGCAAAATTTCAGAGCTGTTGCCTTGAAATTAGGACTTATTCTAGACTATAGAGTTTTGAACCAAACTGTGGTTTAGCTGTATTTCTTAAATTACTAATATTCAGATGGAGGATTGTTTCTGCAGTTAAAAACAATTGCAGCTTGCCTCAGCAATATGCTGAACAGAACAAAAATTAATAAAAAAAGAGTAAACTTCACCATATTACCCTTTGAGATTATGAAAAGGTACTATCCCAGTGTGATTTTGGGATATTCCAGGTGACAACAAAAATGTTACTTATTTCAAATGAAAATATAAATAGATATAAAAGCAGGACTGGAAAAATGACCCTGTTCTATTTTTGCATTCTGATTTTCCAAGGAAAGAAATGTGTCTGTTGGAAGTTATTTGTGCAAGGACTACTGCTTTACAGAAACTTGCAGAAACATCACTCTCACAAATCCTCAAGATTTCTATTATATGTCCAGACAGCAAAAGAGCACATGCATCTTGTTGCTGAGTTTGATTTTAGCTACACATATGCAGCAGCTTCTTTCTAGACTTCACCACAAGTAAGTAGATAATCTGTTCAGCAGTCTGTAGACCATATGTTTAAGGACATTTTATAAATTCTTCTCACGAGTTATTTTGCAGTCCAAAACTCCATGAAATTCACGGAATCACAGAATCACAGGATTTGGAAGGGACCTCTGGAGATCATCTAGTCCAACCCCCCTGCCAGAGCAGGGACACCTACAGCAGGTTGCACAGGAAGGTGCCCAGGCGGGTTTTGAATGTCTCGAGAGTCGGAGACTCCACCACCTCTCTGGGCAGCCTGCTCCAGTGCTCTGCCACCCTCAAAGGAAAGAAGTTCCTCCTCATGTTTAGATGGAACTTCCTACAGTCAAGTTTGCTCCCATTACCTCTTGTCCTATCACCGGGCATCACTGCAAAAAGACTGNCTCTGCCCAACTCTCTAGCCTGTCCAGGTCACGCTGAATGGCAGCACAGCCTTCCGGTGTGTCAGCCACCCCTCCCAGTTTTGTGTCATCAGCAAACTTGCTGATGGTACACTCTACCCCTTCATCCAGGTCACTGATGAATATATTGAACAGGACTGGACCCAGTACTGACCCCTAGGAAACACCAGTTGTCACAGACCTCCAGCTAGACTCTGTGCCACTAACCACAACCCTCTGAGCTCTATCTGCCAGCCAGTTTTCCATCCGCCGCGCCATCCGTTCATCCAACCCACACTTCCTAAGCTTGCCTATAAGGATGCTGTGGGAGACAGTGTGGAAAGCCTTATCATTTTCCTGTTCTTCTACTGTTGTGGTTATTGCCCTTTGATGCAACCCACAGCTTCTTCCAAAGGCAATTTCTCTAAAATAATTTTCCATTGCACTTTCATCTGCATTTCATTAGTGGCAAAGCCTCACTCAGGTACCTGTGCAGTTAAGCCAAATTTCCTTCAAAGTGAGGGCTGCAGTTTCAATTCATCACTGGAACTGAAACACAGAACTGACTTGTGCCAAAAACCTACTCTCAAATATACTCATAGTACTAACTACACTGTTTTGCTTATATTTATGCCTAATATGTGGGGACATCCAAGGCCACTATTGTTTTCTCTGTATTGTGTTATATGGTTGAAAATGAGAGAAATAACACTAAAATACCTCATGTGTAAGGCTCAAGATGATGAAAAAGTATCACAAAAATAATTGTAGTATAAATACAAACAAAATAAAGTGAAGGTAAAGCCCAATTCCACTTTTTCAGGATTAATTTCAACACTGGCTCCTGAACTGTGACCTGTATATTGAGGATTCTTATATGTAAGGTGATCAATACTCTCTCAAGGAAATTTTCAACTAGCTATAATATCAAGCTCAATAAATATTAATGAAAAATAAGTGCTCATTGATTTTATACTGCACATTGAATACAGACATATATTTCTGAAGTACTGAAAAGTAATTTACCATTTTGGCATGCATCAGGAATATGACACTAGATACCACTCTTGATTACCTTGCATAAGTACTTACTTTCAATCTCCTTAATTTTCATTTCCCAGGGTATGCAGGCTGTCTTAAAATTCTCAAAATCTCTTTGAAATTTCATCCATTTCTGAAAAAGGTCACAGACAGAAGAGCCCACCATCATCTCAGTGCCCAGATGCTTAATTTCCCCTTGAGCTAGTGTAAACCCTTAATCATCCACAGTATCCTTTGGCAGAGCCCACTGCAGTAGAAGCACTAGCTTATGAAGAACCATCTCCTTCTGTTTGTTCTGAATGTGTCTCCTACTGGCTTTGTGTGAAGTCCCTATTTCTTCCGCGAGAAGAATAATTAAATAATCCCTTCCTTTCATGCCATTCATTTTTTTTAGAATTGTTTCTGAGAATTTAATTTGTTATTTCCTTTGATATTCAAAATTCAGATCTGGAGCTCAAGCTGTGTCATTTAATTACAATTACTCTACCCAGTACTTTATCTATTGGATAAGTATAACTTCTGTAATTGATCTTCCTGTGCCCAGCTGAGTTTGAAAGCCTAATTATTTTTTGTGAACATTAATGCTTATGAGATGTGGCTACACAACTGCTTGCAGAAAATCCAGTCTAACTTAGGGTAAACCTAGCCATAGCAAGTAGTCCTACCAAATATTCTTAGCATCATTCTCCATCGGCACTTTAGTTTGGGGCAAGTGTGCTTTTGAAGTAAATCTCACAAACCATCCCAATTTACCACATTTACATTTGCATTGTAAAGCAGTGTCACAGCATAAAACTAAGTCAAAAGATGTACTTGAGGAGTGTACTTGAGGGGTGTGCTAATCCACCTACAGAGCTACTGCATTTTTAGTCCTTGGGACCTCACAGGACAGCCCAGAGAAAGACCTGCCACAACATACATTGTGTGGACACTGGGTGCTCAGCAACCACTGCTTGGCCTTTTGGTCACAATCATACAAAGCCATGTTGCTTCCTAGGATATATGTGGCCCTAGAGCCTTGTCTCAGTGGAGATGCCTCCAGTGTTTTTGCTGTGGGGCAAAAAGACACTTTTCAATCCTTCACAGAGGGATGTCTCAAAGGAAAGACTGAGCTTTGGACTCAGTCCACACAAAAACCCAATCTACACCAAAAGAAATTAACTTTCACAAGATATTAGATTCTTGCAAACTCTTGCAAAGCAGTTGCTTTTTGTCTTGATGACAACTCTCAATCAAACTGTGAGCTTGCATTAGAAATCTTTTCATGCGAGAGCAGTGGAAATAAAAGTATTAAAATACAAAGAAAGACAAAGAAGAACTCTATTTTGGAAGATGGATACATATGGCAATAATCTGCAAAATCTCCCAGTTTGCATTACATGAAGTTAGTGAAATAATAAATTTACCTTGGTCATCATCACTTTGTATGCATAGAATTTTTTTCCTTTTCCTTTTCCAAGAGCACCTTCAAACTTTTCCACAAAAAGCTGGGCTTCCCTGGAAAATGAGGGCAAAAGACAGATATAGATGATACTATGGTAAACATGATATTGTCTTTACCATAGTAATGTGATTTTTTATGTGTTCTAACTCCTCATAGAGTTTTGTATAATCTTGTTCCCTTAGCAATGTTCAGAAATAAAAACTCTGAGATTTTGTATTTCATAGAAGACCAATCATATGTAGTGCAAACAAAACAAGTGATTTCATTCATCTGTTCTAATCCAAATGCATTTGGAGCTCTGAGATCTGCCTGCATCCAGGTAATGTTATCAAATATTTTAGTCACAGTGACTTTCTTTTGCAGTTCAGCTGCTGCCTGTTTGTGCCACTTACAAACTGTTATTCCTCCTGGTTCCACCTAATATAAATTGTTGTCTAGCTACCTAAGTGAAATTTCTTTTCTTTTTTCTTTATTTTAGAGATATGTATACACTAGAGCCTTGGTTCCCCTGTGTCTACCCTTCTCAAGACTAGCTTTAATTCAGCACTTCAGAATTTCTGCATATATCATCTCTAACTGTACCATTCTTGGAAACATTTCTTAGAAGTGTAGCTTCAGTGGCCCCCAAAAGACTAAAATTTTGCTTATAAAGACTTGGAAGTTAAATAATACCCTGGTGATACAAATAAGAAAGGAAGACTTTTAAATTGTTTTAAAAAGGCATAATGAACATGGATTAAAACAATAAACAGATGAGATCAAGAGCATACTAATATTTCCTCCATTTCATCTCATTTTCATTTATAAGTATGACTTTCGTGTGTGTTTCTATTGAGAAAATGTGTCCTAAAGGGTTAATGTCCTGATCTAAAACATTGGAAAATAGAGTAAGAATTCTTAGCTGTACGTGTGTGCACAAGACTGTATAACTATTTTATCATTGCACTAGATGACTGCAAAGCATTGTATATTATATTAGGTATTACACTAAGCACTTGGGAAAAGGTAAACTTGGGAAATAGCTAATTGTGATGCACTTCTCTCCAGAGGGCTACACATAAGTCCACTGAGTGAAATTATCATGCTTACAACTTCTGCTCGCATATTTTATGTAAGCAAGCAAAAAGATTGTGTTAAACTGCAAAATCTGACAATGGCATTGGCAGCATAGTGGTGTATCTGTGATAAAGTTAAAATTATGTGTGAAGAAGGCTATTGGCCACATCATAATTTATCTTGACTCATAGTTAAAAATCTCAGCATCTCTAAAAATACTGTGTATTTGTAGTAATCGCAAATGCTTAGCGTGATCTTCACACTATCATTTGAAGGCTTATGAAAACCTTGCCTTTACCACCAGTCTCTTTAGCTCACAGTACCAAGGGTCCGAACAGCCTTTTGTTTCTACACTTCCCAAGGCTGCAAAATTGAGCTACTGAATTTAGCTTTCAATCTTTGAGAGCTTTCCCTCCTCAAGAGTCCTCTAAGCACTCTCACCTCCTGAGTGCTCACACCTACACCCAGCTGGTGAAGCATCAGGACCACTGCTAGTTCACCTGACCTCGCCAGGAGTTCAGCATACCTTTTCCTGCTATCTGAGATCCTGTTTTCTCCATCAAAGGCACAGATTGGCAGAAGGAAAAAGCTACACACAACGACATGAATCTCAATCCAATCACTTTTTTTATTTCCCTGTGGCGCAAGGCATGCACAGATTCAGATAAAAAAGATAAAATACCCAGCCACCACCTCAGTCACACATCCCACCTATTCATCACTTCGAAGTGTTCCTTGAGGATTGAGTCAGTATATTTTTAAGGCTCTAGATCCCTTATTCTCAATTCTGCTCTTCTGGATCATGTTTCTAGTCTGGATTTTGGACTCAGATCTTTCTGTACTTTAGCTAACTTTGACACTGACTGAGCCTTCTTTATTTTCCAAGCCACTTTTGAGTACTTCAAAGATTTTCCTGGCTCAGCGCTCACATCTCGTTCTTTCATTCTGATTTTTAAAAAATTCTGCTCTTAATTCTCATACTCTCCAATAAGTCAGAGAAAACACATTTTTTCAGCTTCAGGAAACTAGTGTCCAAGAGCCCCTTTTAAATCCATGTCCTCAGAATTTAGAATCTTGTTGTGCTGTAAGGAGATATAAGGCAGTACTAACAGCAGATGGCAGCTTCCTTGTAAACTCAGCAGTCAGTGCTGGAGCAGTACCATAAAAGCAGTGAGAATCAATGAACTGGACATGTACCTATCTCCCAAGTCAGCATATCATATTCTGGACTTAAGAGGAAAACCTATCACCACTTCTATACCTAGGTAATTCAAGCATTTGAGCTTGTTCATGAAAAATTACCAAAATCAAAACCTACAGAGCTGTAGAAAACCTGTGCTTTCAGACAGTAATTACGTGCAGTTATGCTGCAGAATATGAAGATTTCAAATTTTAAGTTGTTTTTTTTTACAGTAAAGCAATAAATAAGTAATTTAAGGGGATATGAAAATAACCTTTAACATATAAAAAATCATCCATAGTGGATATGAACACATTTTATATCTATAGCTGAACATAAAAGTTCTCCACGAACATGTTCTATTATAAAATTAAGCTAAGCCAAAACAAGAAGGAGCTTTCCACAAGGAAAGTCATAAAAAGATTATTTTAAACTCTTTTAATCCAAGCCTTCTGTTCACTTGTTTGAAATGTTTTCTTACAAGGTTTTCTACAAAAAAATAGTATTTCCTATCCCCGTACCCCTCCTGGACTCTCCATCAAGCAATCTTCAAGTTAGCGTTATCAGTATTTATGCTTTTTCTCCAGGACAAACCAAAATATTGGTTTTTTGAAGGTAGTGATTCAGATCTCCGCGTTTAATGATGCTGACTCTTCTGAATGCTTCCCTGGATTTTACGTTGCCAGTAGCTGAGATTTCATTACTCCCTGCATCTTTTCTTCCCCATGCATGAAGTCAAGTGAGTTATACATGTAAGACCAGAGCACAAAACTATTTGGATCCATGAATGAACAATATTTGTGAAGCTACTTTCAAGTTTCATGAAAGAAATATGAAGCAACTCCTTTCATTTTTTTATATATTGCTTTCCCGTACTTACAAACTTGTTGTATAAATTTTGAAAAAAATCAACTAAGTCCAAATGGTAGGCTTAGAGTATCTTTTAGTTTTCCATTTACACTGTATTTGGATTCTAGTCTAGTTACAATGCACTGTGACTTTTGGAATTAATAGGACTTTGGGCATTAATGCATATTTCACATCATGACAAGATGTTTCAAACATGCATTAAAAACTGTGGCTATTAATATTTCCCATTCTTGTGAAGCAATCGCCAAAATCATTGCATAGCTAATAATCATCGCATAGTTAATAAGAAAGTAGCAAAAGCTATATAGCTCAAAGAGCTGTGGTTAATGGAGTTAAATCCAGCTGGCAGCTGGTCACATGTGGTGTTGCCCAGGGCGCAGTATTGGGGCCTGTTCTGTCTAATATTTTTATCAGTGATCTAAATAAGGGAACCGAGTGCACCCTCAACAAGTTTGCAGATGACACCAAGTTGGGCGGGAGTATTGATCTGCTTGAGGGTAGGATGGTTCTATGGAGGGATCCAGACAGGCTGGATTGGTGGGCCAAGGCCAGTTGTACAAGATTCAACAAGGCCAAGTGCCGGGTCCTGCACTTGGGTCACAACAACCCCACGCAGCACTACAGGCTTGGGGAGGAGTGGCTGGAAAGCTGCCTGGCAGAAAAGGACCTGGGGGTGTTGGCTGACAGCTGGCTGAATATGAACCAGCAGTGTGCCCATGTGGCCAAGACCAATAGCATCCTGGCTTGTATCAGGAATAGTGTGGGCAGCAGGACTAGGGAAGTGNATGTGTTGCTTAAGGACATGGTTTAGTGGTGGACTTGGCAGTGTTAGGTTAACAGTTGGACTCGATGATCTTAGGGGTCTCTTCTAACCTAAATGAATCTATGATTCTATGATTCTATAATTATTGTGCAGTTGAAAGAAATTAAATTCTTTTTTTAAAAAAGAAATTATTTTGCAAAAGAAAAGAGTGAAAGTCTTCTTTCACTTTTGGAATAAATGAAATCAAGTTACTTTTGATGTTCTACAAGCATGTCTTACTTTTTGGTGTGTGGTGGATTCTACCAATAACATTCTAAACAGTATTTTCATACTGCTCACTCTATCGCTCACTTAGAAAGACTAAGTCTTACAAGGGAACCCCACTACTTACACAGAGGATTTATTAAGTGCTCCACAGCAGCCTATCTGCTAGCTGCATCCATGAATATAAATGCAAATCTCAATAACAACTTGATTCTATGAAAAATTCCCATCACAGTTTTAATGAAATATCTGAAAAGCAAATCCAGTGCAGAAGTAGAGCTTGAAAGAGGGTCTATGGGTAATGAGGCAGAAACATGTGCAGTTATGTATACAGAAGCCATAACTACCAGATGATGCTGGAGCCATCAAAGAGAACTCGTTTTCCTTCTCCCCCTCAGCTTTTCTTTCCTCAGCAGCTCTACAGCAGATTAGTCACACTGGGTTACTCCTGACCTCTGTTATTTGTAGGTTAAGGAGACCTTTCCCTGACTTTTGCTTAAGCTTCCTGACTTTCAAACTTCGGCACCATTCAGCCAAGGAACAGGCTTGCAGTGTTCTTTCCATGTCTGTGACACATGCCTTTTTTTGTTGAAAATAATTGAATATATTACTTAATTAAGGTTTCTACCTTGATATCTAAACTATCTCACGGAAAGACCTCCATCTGTACATTGCTGCAGACTTTTGCCACAATTTGTCCTCCATTTCTTTTGTGCTAATAATAAAATGTGAGGACAGAAAGAACAATCAAGCAATAAAAAGTAGCTCTAAACCCATAGAACTCTTTTAGAAATTACCAGAAGAACCAAAACCCCATACATATATATGCATGTCTACCTGGAAGTAATGCAACTTCACTAACATGAGGACGTGTCAAAAACAACACAGAGCGACAAAACTGAGCTTTGTAATCACTGGTATCATGTGTTATAGGTAAATTATCTATACCACAAGATAGGCCAAAGTGTGCCCCGTTAGCTAACTGTGAATTTAAAGAAGCTTCAGAGAAACCTTATTAATTGAATTACAGACACAAGGAGCTACTAAATGTTGCATGGGGCTGGGCATTATTGTCCCAGAGAAGACTGAGTTAATTATTAATACTAGGTGTGGAGTTACAGCTTCCAAAGTGCTAGGTGTACGGTACTTCGGGCACTTCAGTGCTACAGAGAGAGTATGAATTACAGCTCTCAGAGGCTGTTGCTAATGAATAGGATTCAAGTGAATTGCTCACATTTTTCAGTAGCATTTCAGGAAGTTTTCAGTCTTGAAGATCTAAAAACTCATTAAAAAGAAATGTCATATTAATATTGATCACCCAGGACTTCTCCAAGTCTTAAAAAGATTGGCTAAAATCTGACTGTGAAACAACTGTTTGCCTTATCAGGCACAGCTCACTTGAAAAGCAGTTCAGTAGTCATAATGGGCAAGTTATAGTGTTATTTGATACCCTGCTGGGCCCTAGGACATCCAGGCTGGCCTCCAGGACTGCCAGTATGTCCACAATAAGAGAGACAAAATACTGATTCATTGGAGTAGAAAGAGTTCATCCAAAGATGAGAAATTTCCACCATCCCACACGTGCATTTTATGTATCTTTGGGATTTTCTACTTATAAAATATTCTGTTTCCAATTCATGTGTCTTGATGGGCAATCTAAGTCCTGTAATAAAATAAATAATGCTAAAAAATACTGAAAAAAGAACGAGAAAACTCTTCTGAAGGAATATATATTGGAAATGAGAAAAAGTCTGGACTCCAGCCATGTTCATGCTCTCAGCAGCACAGACCACTATGTCCCCAGCCCACAGCCTAGCATGTCTAGTGCTTAGGGCCTGGGAGAGTGGTGATGCTGTTTCCTCTATAACATCTTTTCCTTCCTCTCCATGTGTTCTTCCTTACTTTTTTTCACATCTCCAGACCTGTAAATTTCTGACCATGATGTCTCAAGATGAGGTTAGAGTCTGACAGTGCTGGTACAGCTTAACTTCAAACTGCAGAGGGACGCTCTGCAGCAGAGCAGTACCCTCAGTCATGGTTCTTCAGAGAATAGTCAGGGGCTGTTTGAAGTGCATCTTTCTGGACACAGGGATGTAAATTAGAAATTAGAGCTGATCCAATTTTGCAAGTGCTGCTCTATTAAGAATGCCATTTCAGCAGTGAGTATCTTCGCCAGGTTTTGACAGAAGGCATTTTCTACAGAGCAACTAGTTCTGCATCTATGTTATAAAGTTACTGTTCATTCATGCATTTTCAGAACAAAAAAATGAAGGAAAAGATTAACTATTTTAAAAAGTCGTCATTAGAGCTAGATAGAAATCATCTTTCCCACCCTATATACTTTTTAAGCTATAAAAAAATGCTCCCTTGGGAGAATTTGGTTTTGAATCATGAAAGCAAGAGAGTTGTTCGGTTTTGAAAATGCTTAAACAAAATATTTCAACATTTTAAAATTTCTTATCACTTTTTTAAAACAGAAATTTTAGTGGAGATTAAATCTTTCCCCAAAAATAGTTTGTTCTGACAAATTAACACTTCTTTTAAAGAAATAATATGTAGAATGAAAAGCCCTAATCAACCTTAATATTCACTTTTCAAAATAATATGAAAAATGTGGTCTTATTTTGTCATGAATATGTAACAAATCCTTGAGCATTCCTGGGGAGCATTTTTTTTTCCATTCTTGGAAAAAAATAGATGCTAATACAGAACAAACATTGAAGTAATTTTTGACTCAGAGTAAAGAACATTTTTCATAATGCTGAGAAGAAATTTCCAGCGAAGTACCTCTGTGTTGTGGATCCAGAAAACAAAGAATAGGGAAATTTCTTCTTCTACCTCTAAGAAGATAGGTTTCTTTTTTTTTCCCCACACATTCCATAATAGCCCTGTTAAAGCACTGAAAAGTATTAAAAGCCCTCTAACTACTGAAAGGCCATAACAAGGTCTCCCTGGAGTCTTTTCTTCTCCAAGCTGAACAACCGTAACTCTCTCAGCCTCTCCTCATAGGAGATGTGTTCCCTCCTTCTGATCATTTTTGTGGCCTTCCTCTGGAACTGCTCCAACAAGTCCATGTCTTTCTTGT
>VYXH01012188.1:0-28245 GCA_013397275.1 Burhinus bistriatus | reverse complement strand
AATCTCCATCTGGACATTAAGCCATTGACCACTAACTCTCTGGATGAGACCATCCAAGCAATTCCTTATCTACTGAATAGTCCATCCATCACATCCCATCTCTCTCCAATTTAGAGAGAAAGATGTTTTGGGGAACAGTGTCAAAGGCCTTACAAAACTCCAGACAGATGACATCTATAGCTCTTGTCCACTGATGTAGTCACTCTACTGTTGAAGGCCACTATGTTGGTCAGGTAGGCCTTGTCCTTAGAAAAACCATGCTGGCTGTCACAAATCAACTCCCTGTCCTGCATGTCCCTTATAGCTTCTAGGAGGATCTGTTCCATGATCTTCCCAGGCAGAGGTGAGGCTGACAAGCCGCTAGTTCCCTGGGTCCTCNCATGTCAACTGCACCACTCAGCTTGGTGTCATCTGCAAAATTGCTGAGGGTGTTCTCAATCCCACTGCCTATGTCATTGATGAAGTTATTGAACAGTACTAGTCCCAATACAGACCCCTGAGGGACAGGACACCACTTGTCACTAATCTCCATCTGGACATTAAGCCATTGACCACTAACTCTCTGGATGAGACCATCCAAGCAATTCCTTATCTACTGAATAGTCCATCCATCACATNCCCTCAGATGGTCACAAACACGATCTTCTCTTACAGTGGGAGGGACTTTGCTCCCCTTATCCCTGCCCTCAGGTCCATCCTCTTGAGAAGTGTGGGAAGAAAGATTGCTAGTGAAGACTGAGGCAAAAATGTTGCTGAGTACCTCAACCTTCTCTTTGTCCATTGTTACCAGTTTATCAGTCTTGCTCCTCAGGGGAGGTACGCTTTCTTTAATGTTCCTTTTGTGGCAGACATACCTGTAGAAGCCCTTCTTATTATTCTTTGCCAAGTTCAGCTCCAGATGGGCCTTGGCCTTCCTCACCCCATTAAACAACTAGGTAACATCCCTATACTCTTCCCAGAATACCTGTTCCTGCTTCCACAGCCTGTGAATTTCCTTCTTGCCCTTGAGTTTGACCAGCAGGTCTCAACTCAGCCATGCCAGTCTCTTGCTGTTCTTTCCTGATTTCTTATACCTGTGGACCAAGAGCTCTTGCACACTATGGAAAGCATCCTTAAAGGTCTGCCAGCTCTGTTCTACTCCCTTGTCCCTGAGGGCAGTTTCCCGGTCGGTCATATTGACTAATTCCTTGAACAGCTGGAATTTTACTTTCCCAAAATTCAGGGTCTTTCCCTTATGCTTTGACTGTCCCATAACCCTCAGGACTATGAACTCCACCAGTGCATGATCGCTGCAGCCCAGGCTGCCTCCAGTCTTGATGTCTCTTGATTAGCTTACTTGCGTTTGTGACCAACAAGTCCAGTAACACAGCCCCTCTGGTATGGCTATTACCTGGCCTAAGAAACTACCCTCGATGCACTCCAGGAGTCTCCTGGATTGCCTACAGCTTTCCATGCTATTTTTCCAGCAGATGTCAGGGTGGTTGAAGTCCCCGAGTAGGACAAGAGCCTGCAAGCATGATGCCTCCCGTAGCTGGAGTGAGAAGGCTTCGTCCACAGGCTCCCCTTGATCGGGTGGCCTATAGTAAATGCCAACCACAAGGTTCCCTTTGTTGCCTTGGTCTCTAATTCTTACCCATATGCTCACAGCTATTCTTCAGAGGCAGCTTTTCATACTCTATCCATCTCTTGATGTAGAGGGCAATGCCTCCACCCCTCCTTCCTCGTCTGCACCTTCTGAACAGCTTGTAGCCATCTATTGCAGCACTCCAGACATGGGATTCGTCCCACGACATTTCCATTATGGCAATTAGGTTGTGCCTTTCTAGCAGCACAGTGGCTTCTAACTGCTCTTGTTTGTTGCCCATGCTGCTTGCATTGGTATAGAGGCACTTCAGCTGAGCTGTCAGCCATGTCACCTTTTTAGAGGAATATACCTTAATTCCTTTGAGGTATTTCACTGATATTTCCCTGTTGGCTCCTATTACCTCAGGAGCCCCTGGCTCATCTCTAAAAGACTTCAAGTATGCTGCAATGTAGCCAGCATATTTCAGAGCTACAGGCTGAGGGCCCTCACAAGCACCCTGTCTCTCTAACCTTGGCGTGTCACCCCACAGCTTGTCACAGGCGAGCCTGATGTTTTTCATTTTTGATTTCAGGTCTAAAGAGACATGAAAGCATTTATCTGCAATGCTATTTACCTCTACTTTCTGTGAAAGCACATCCTGTAAAAGAGAGATTAGAGGTGGTTTGAAGTTAATTGTGTCAACAGGTCTAGAAATAAAGTGAAAGTTCAGAAAAACAGTGCAAAGTACAAAGCACGATGGCAGATATTCACTACGGAAATCAAACCATACTTCAGGACAGACAACTTCTTTTTCATCTTCCATGGCTTGTTTCGTAGCGTGGCGATGAGTTTCTTTTTTTCTTCTACTTCTTCCTTCAGCTTGGCCAATTCCTCCTCTGTAATTGGCTCCTCCTCAGAGTCAGAATCAGAGCTTCAAACAAAAGCAGGAACAAAAACCATCACCAAAACTCAGACAGGACAGAAGTTTTCACTGAAACACCTACTTGGTGTTAATTCTTGTTAACTTTGAGACCTAGATAAATGCCTTCACTGTTGCACAGAAGGGAGGACACAGTTCACTTAGACTTATTATTAATTTTAGCATGAAAGGTAAAGCCTGCATACAAAGTGCAGAGCCACAGCTGAACCAGCGCTACACCCAGAGCATCCCATGGATAGTGGCCACTGATTGCTCCTGCAGGAGTAACCAGCCTCCTAAAAGTTCAACCCAAACTCACAACAGGCAAGTGAGGACAGTATAACTGCAGCCATAAAAATGAACTTGTTCACCTCACTTCAGGGTGCTACAGGAGAGAGAAGAGACACCACAGCCGCAGCAAAGACAAGTTTAAACACCAGATGACAGCCTGTCCACTGATCAAGGCAGGAACATTTCAGAGATGGGCAAGATTCAAAGCCATATTGCAGCAAGGCTGTGATGTGTCCTAGCACTTGGAGTAAGCAGATGCAATAGTAATGGCATCTCCAGATGTGTTGTGGTTTTAATCTGAACTTCTTATCCATGCACTGCTTTGCAGTATCTTTGGAAAACTCTGCTGATCAGGGCAATATCCACTTTCTTAAAACCTGCATAGATACCCTTTTCTGTAAGCAGTCTTACATTTCATATAGTAACATATAGCAAATCATTAGCAACCGGTGTTTCCTCTTCTTATGCCAGCAAACAGGAAAATGATAAAAAGGAAATCAATAGACTCTGAGTTCCTGCCCTAAAAACCTGACTCTGGCGACTACCACTAAGTCAGCTCTTAGTAAAAGCAGTTTGATGTATTTCTATTTGTTTCTTGTTGTGTTTTCTTTTGCCTTTTTTTTTTTCTGTTTTGAATATTTGAACATGGACTGCAGGGTTATTTGAATAGTTTTCTAGTTTGTTTTGGGAACAGTTCATTCAGACCTTATCAAGCAAGCAGTTTTCAGGCTGTTTTGCTTATAATTCACCTTTCTGAGAGTTTGATACTCAAAATCTGATGTCAGAGCTGAATGATTCATTACCTAAGTCACCTAATTGTATACTTTCTACCCTCTGGATAACTAAAGAATTATAAACTTTTTCTTCCACCAAAACAGATAACACAGCTGTAGTTAATGATTTGAGTGACATAAGGGCCAAAAGGTTTATTTGTGTGACATGAAGGACCAAGGAATTGTCAGCACAAATATTTATGAAAAGTTTCAAAACAAACAAATACGATAAAAGCAAAATTATTTTTGCAATTCAGCAAAATATAAATTTCTCATTGGTCATCTACCTTTAGTTTTCATTAAAGACACATCATCGTAGCAAAAGTTAGAGGGGATCAGTTTAAAAATTTCAGACACAGAGGAGTTAAGTTAGCAAAGGAAATAAAGAGGTTCTTATAGTACTGCTACTGAACACCAGACATATTTGTTGTCGTTCTGGTATTGTGATGAGCAGGTGAAGAACTATATGAAAACTTAAGTCAAATGGATGAAGGTCAATAAAAAAATTTGTGCATACAATTTTGAGGTATCATAATGCAAAAAGAGACAGGTCTTTAAGAAGAACAGAAGGATCAAAGGAGTCCGGTTTTGAGAAAGCTTTAAATCCTTAGTTGTTACAATCAGCTGCTTTGCATTTTACAAAGCAGACAGTAATGTGCACAATATTGAGGATTTCCTTTGACAGAAGATTGCTGCATTATGCAAATTTTAAATACGCAGTTTTATGAGGCTGCAGTGAGGGTAGTGGGAAATAAGTGTGGTAGATGCTAATGCAGTGAACTTACTGAGGAAAGGAAGCTGAGCAGAACACAAGAGGTAAAGTAGGGAGAATATTGGCTCTTGTGCCCATCGCCCACTACTGCTTTATTTGTCTTTGTAAACACATCTACTTTTTCATTTTTCACTTTCCTTTGGAACCACAAAAATGATAAAAAATCAAAATTTCTAAGCATCTTTAGGAAATCAGTATTTTCAAGAGTGTTTACATGGTGTAGTCAAACTTTACACAGCTACAGCAGAGTTTTCCTTTAGCTTGAGTGGTTGAACACTATGAGATTAAAGCCAGGAAATCAGAATTCTGTCTTCTGCAGCCCAAAGTCTCAGCCTTTCATGAAAGGTTGTGATTCATACATTTGAAGGCCAGAAGGGTTTACTGTGACCTTCAGGCTAACACACAGCATAAAACATCACTAAATAAATTCACATCAAGCCACCATCTTCCTTAGCTCCAATTCAAGGCACACAACGCATCTTTTCCTAAGTTAGCAGAGGTCTTGAAATCAATGGTGCTTCCTTAAATCACACACATAATGAACTGGCTCATACTGTTCATCTATGTTTTGGTTTATGCCCATATTATGCATTTGTGTTTTGGTTTTAATTTCATCTCCTTGTTATGGATGTAATCTACTTTTCTCATGATTTTTGTAAAAGCCATTTTATAGAGATAAAAATTAAGACGAAAATATTTTCTTGGAGCTTGGATGTCTTTAGGGAAAAGACTGGTAGAGCTTTAAGAGTTTAGAGTGTTGAGTGAATAAATTTGACTCCATTTTTTCCTAGTTTTTTGTGAAAATTCTATTGTTTATTGATAATCACCATAACCCTGGACATTAGCCCTGGCACTTAGTGGTCTCCAACAATCTTCCTGCTAGCAAAAAGATGTAGTGCCTGTACTGCCTTAATCTTCCATGTACCTCTGGATTTTTGCATAAGCTTTATACTCTTGAGTAATTCTACTAAAAATCAGTTGATTTGCTCACATATAGGTCTAGACCGTAAAAAAAGAAATTGCACAGGCTAGGCAGAATATTAGACTCCTTCTCTGAGGATTTGTAGCTCAAGTGACTGCATATGGTTCCTATCTAAGACCCATCAGTCACAATTAGACAAGCCAGTAAAGAACAAAATAGCTTTCCAACCTAGGAATATNCACAATCACTTCCCTACTCCTGCTGGCCACACTATTCTTGATACAGGCCAAGATGCTGTTGGCCTTCTTGGCTACCTGGGCGCACTGCTGGCTCATGTTCAGCCAGCTGCCCACCAGGACCCCCAGATCCTTTTCTGCCAGGCAGCTTTCCAGCCACTCCTCCCCAAGCCTGTAGCATTGCCTGGGGTTGTTGTGACCCAAGTGCAGGACCCGGCACTTGGCCTCGTTAAACCTCATGCAATTGGCTTCAGCCCATCGATCCAGTCTGTCCAGATCTCTCTGCAGGGTCTTCCTACCCTCAAGCAGATCAAGAGTCCCACTTAATCTTCATAGTGAGACTATAAGGAGCAATTTATCATTAATATTTTGGGGATAATGAGTATAAGTGTGGAGCAGGACTTCCTCACACCCTCATTAACAGGTAACAATCAGCAATATCAACACCCAATAACATCTAAGAACAGAAGATTTAAAACTCACCCAGAAAGAACTCCTTCCACTCTGGAATTACCCTATGAAACTCACTGCGACAAATTAGCAGAGATCAACATAATCAGGTTAAAAACAAACAAAAAAAAAAGAATCCACTCAGAGTTCATCTAGGATTCCTGTATGTCCTTTATGTACAACAATTAAGGCATAAAGAGGTTTTCTTGATTTAGGTGAAAAGTAGGAGGAAGGAAGAGGGAAACAGCACCAGATTCTTCTGACTTGTACTGTGACCTAGCTAATAAGGGCAGTGTTTGTAGAGTTTAGCAAAATCCACAATGACAGCAGCAAATACAATATTATCTCCCTGTGCAATAATATCACATTTAATTTTATGTTTCTTTTTGTTTCAGGGGTTTTTTTGGTATTTCTTTCTCAACTTCTTATTTTACTCTTATGCTTTTTCATGATGAAATGCCTTGGCAATTAAAAAACCACATCAGGAAGATGTACTTTTAAACAGGATGTAGCATTTGTTGTGATATGTCCTCATGGACTTGCTACACAGGCTATATTTCTATGCTGCCACCCTTCTCTTTTGTCCTGAAGGCTTGCAAATCCTTTATCTGAATTACAGCTGAACTGATTACCAGCCTATTTTCTTTTGTTCTTACATTATTTTTGTTTCTCCTTTAAAAATCTATTAAAATATTCTTATATTCATTACTCTGCAATCTTGTCAGCTGGCCTCCTAAAAGTCTAAGAATATAACGTCCTTGAGGACATTCCAGAGCATCTTTAGTTTTTTCTCAAATGTTATGCTTACTACTTCAACAACAACATCTTGATCCAGGTACCAACCTCTAATTCTTTAACCCAGACATTTATTTTGTATTTTAATGTTAAGAACTTTGGAAGACAAGCAAAAACATTGTACCCTCATTCAATTTTGTATTTTCAGTGGTCTTTTTAATTAATGTTCAATAAATGTTTACCATGGAAGACAATAATAAGCAAAGGAACACGGATTGGCACAATCAGGACTGTTGCTATATGAGTACAGGAAATTCCACAGAGGGGTGTAATTGGCACCACAGTGAAGAACCAGCACAAAGAAAGATTTTAGACATTCTTATAGGGAACGGAAATGAAGTAGAAGTATATTGAAATGGGATCATGGACAAATTAATGCAACAGCATGACTCACTGTATTTTTTTCTTTCCTTTGACTCCTGCTGTACTCTCCAGTGATACTTTTGTGAATGCAAACAGCTGTAGCAAGTGCAGAATGGGGTAAGGGGAATCCCTCTCCCTCTCCAGTGAGATAAGCATGCCTCATTCCATTTACTCCATTATACACCGTTCCCAGGGGTCATTTCCTTTCAACAGCATGAGAAGGGACAGGGAGCAAGAGAATGCCAGGATGGCAGAAAAATACAAAATAGTTTTCTGACGGGCTCCATGTCAGTGGAGTCTTCCAAAGACCCCAGGTTGCATTAAATGTTTTGGAAAAGTGAACAGTAATATTTCAGAGGGAGTGAGAGGGAGACAGACTGGAAAATCCCATCTCAGTCCTTGATTCTGTGTTCTTGAAATTTTGGCACTGATCTTTTGTAAAAAACTGGCTCAAACCTGTCTGGGAAACAGGAACTCAATCTTGTGAAAAGTGTCAAGATTTTAGTTCTGCACTGGAGATAAAACTAGACATTGGGTTTTTGGAAGGTTAGCAGCTTGGGGTTTGGGGGATTTTAGTTTTGGGGAAAGGAAAAAGGAGGAGAGATCTCACTTGTGGTCACCTCTCTGTCATTTGCTCTTCTCCTCTGTCACTTTCACTCCCTTTCTCTAGAGAATGGCTCATAAACTTAGGATTTTTAACTACAATAATGGTGACCCTGGCTTCAGTTCCCATTCTGCCTGACCAGATTTGGCCTAATCCTCAGAGTATTGGCAGTCCCGGAAAGGCCTAGCCGGTCATTTCCCGAGGTCCCACCCTGGACCTGTGACAAAGTCCTGACTTCATTCCACCAAAGTGAATATGGCTTTGTGGAAAGTTTCCTTTTCACTCAGCTGGCATTTCCTCACTGCAGGAAAAAAAAAAATAAAAAAAATCTGTCCAGTTCAAAATCAGGCTGTAATGAGTAAGGGAGACATAATGACTCTTTGTATTTCACAGCTATAATGAAAGCAGGTTTTATGTCAGATAACCATGGGTCTAGATTAAAAAAATAATTTACTGAATTACCCAGATCCTGATTTCTTTTTGTCTTTTTTCTTCTTGTTGGCCTTCTCTTTTTTCCCTTTCTTATCAGGCTTTTTGTCCTCTTTCTTCTCATTTTTGCCTTTCCCACTTTTACACCCTTTCTCATCTTCCTCTTCTTCATCATCTTCCTTGGATTTCTGATTTGCCTGGTTCTTCCTAGCTTTTGCAGGGTCTCCATCAGAATCACTGCCCTCATTTCCAGCTGCTCGTCCCCGTCCTCTACGGTTTCTGTGCCTGCGATGCCCAGCTCTCCTTGTCCCATCTTCATCATCCTCATCCTCCTCACCACCATGCCTGGCTCTCCCTCTGGTATGTCCCCTTCTGGTTCTTGGTGCCGTTCTCCTCCCCCCTTTTCCTGTGATGGAGAAAAAAAAAAGCACATGAGAAAAGGCAGTATGTTAGAGAGAGATGTTTCCTCCTCCTCCATTCAATACAGATAAACAGAAAACACTAAGTATGGCCTCAAAGTAATCCACACTACTGACCTGTTCCTTTGACATTTTCATCATTCTCAGCTGCACTGCCTTCTTCACTGTCAACATCACTGCCATCTGTGGAGTGAAAACAAAGGCCAGTACATGTGAAGTGTGGATTAGTCATTAGGAATGCAGGGGTTTTAAGAAATTCTTGGCAATTACTGCATTGTACTCCCTTACATCATTTCATAAACCCAGCTTTTTGGAACACAACAAATAGTTTTCAAGAAATAAGATGAAGACAGAAAAAATAGTTACACTTCCTTCAGCACTCAAATAAGCAAGCCCCAAAGTGATGCCATGAAGAACTCCCTCTGGTGGAAAAAATCTGTAGGACAGGAGGACACTCGAAACATGATAGCAATACCCTACAATTTGGGGAAAAGAAAAAGGAAGATGAAAATGCTTCTCAGGAAATTCTCTGAGATTTTCTTAAAAATGTGAAAGATAAGCACTGGCTGAAATTAAAGAAGATTAAACGAATCATTTTCCAATTTGACTGACTGGAGGGCATGAAGCTTCATAGCTGCAGCATGGCAGAAGAGTGCAGTCCCAGAAGAAAGAGTAGACTTATTCTCAGTTGCAGCAACCAAACCTCCAAGCATAGTGAGAAAAGTTGACTCAGCTCACTCATATGCTGTACCACAGTCCTCCTCTACCACTTGGGAGATGCCAAAAACATTGGAGACTCCAGAGAGAAAGCCTTTTTACAGAAGCCAGTAGCATTTTCTCTCAGAAACATCTTTGGTTTGGGGTGGATATCTTGCTTAAGTTTTTCAGTCTCAAGAAGTTCAATAAGAGATGCTGTCTCTGCTACCTGTCAATAACCAGGAAAGTATCCAATTAATTTTCCTGGTACACCTTGAAACTGGGGTCATGCATATATAGAGAAGAAAGGAAAATACCCCTTTCTTTCATATGTGTTATATCCATCATAATATTTAATTATATGCTCTCTGCAAATATTGGTATGAACATGTTATTTAATGGGTAACTCTTGAAACCACTAGTGGTATTCACCAGCAATGTTTCTTCAGAAGCAATCCAACTAATATCTGAGAAGCTAGGAGCTAATAGGCTCTCTTGAGGTATCTTTGAGCTTGTACATGTGGGACAGCGCTTGAGATACATCAGTGAAATATCTAGAAATATATGGTAGTAGGAGATTAGTGAGAAGACTGAGAAATATTACCATAAATAGAAATAGGCAGCTGCCATTCCACTCCTATATACCACGTATGTTCCAGATGTATGTTGTCTAATTTCCCCTCTGTACAGATAGGACAGATGACATGTCATGATCATGTCATAGTTTGATTTTTCAGACAAGAAGAAACTACAGTTATGTTGCTTCTTGGCTCATCTGTAATACTTTTGGATTTTTCTTTATATTCTGTCTTTCTCCACCCATTCCCTACTTCCCTAGTTCCTTTTGTAAATTTTATTAAACCGCTAGTTATTAATCAAAAATTTATACACAAATTGATTTTTCTAGGGACTGCTGTAGCTACCTATAAGGCACAACTTCTTAGCTTTACCCAGTATCAAAGAAAAGAAGTAAAATATGTAAGGCTGCAAACAAGAAGAAATCTAGGGTCTTGTTTCACTATGTGCAATAATGGGCAAAGGGTTATCATCCAGAATTTGACAGGCATTTTAAAACTGGAATATATGTGGGGAGTCTAAGTTCCCTCTGTGAAATATTTCAGCAAATTTACATTTTCTAGCATTTCCACAGCATCAGCACAATGATTTTTTAAGACTATGCAAAAACGTTATCATTCAATATCATCAGTGGAAGGTGAAAATAAGTGCTCCTTTGTTCTGTTTGGACATATGCCTTCTGCTGCTGGCAGTAACAGGATCTCCATTTGACAAAGATCATTACGTTGGTATTGAAAGCTTGCAAAGATGAAGCAGACACTTCTAAAGAGATACTTTGCATGCAACAATAGAGCACGGTCTTTTATTGCAACTAATGCTTTTGCTGATCTCCTGATCTCCTCCAGCCAAACAGAAATTGCCAGGGAAGCACTTTAATGGTACAAGATTGGTCCCACTGCAGATTCTGATAAGCGCATACAACAAGCAAACAGCTGGAGGTTTATCTTATATACTGAAGCATGCATTAGCATTGAAAGTGTATTGTGCTCAAGTTGACGTCACATTGACATAACAGTGAAAGTGGCAATGGACTATGCAACACAGGGGCTTAAGCAGGGCAGAATGTAACTGTTGGGGTTTAATTAATTCTAATAGCACAAGGGTGACAAATGCACCAGTCTGAATCCAACATTTCAGGTTAAATAAAGTGTTAAACTAATTAATAGATTTCAGGCTGCTTGAAGAAAAACTGGGAACACAACTAGAGGGAAGGGTATCTAAATAGTGACTCCTGGGTGTTTATGTCTTTTTTTCATCTAAATGCTCAGGCACATGAGTGATAAAGAAAAAGTTTTTAAAGAAATGAAGAAAAAGCATAAAATCAATGAGAAGTACATATTACCACAAAACAAACCTGGAAAAAATGGCCAGTGGTTACACGGAATCATGCAGCTAGAAGAGTAGATGTTACTACAGACATATCCAACAAGCAGAAGTGCAGCTTCAAAAGCCATTTCTGCAAAAGCTTAAAATTATAGCTCCAAACTGAACTTCAGAATGTTCCTGCCTCCACAGCCCCATGCTCATATAGAAATGAAATATCTTGATATGAAGAATATGAGGTTTGTCATTTTCATTCTAGTGTATCTACAGAATAAGAGATCTCTCCCAGGTGTTGGGGTATGATGCAGAAAGCATTGTACTAGAATTTATTTTTAAAAGAAGCTGGAAGCCAAGGAGGACTCTCTGATCCTTCCATTTCCTCGCAGTCTACTTTATGTCATGAGCTGTGTCACTAGCTAAAAGCTGAATCTCAGGGTAGAACTAAAAGCTATTCACTTGTGTCAGCTATGATAGCAGTTGGTGCTGTTTAGGAGGAAAAAAATCACTGAGGAGGGGGGTTGAAGGAGCTTTACCACCCCTGAAGTCTGTCCTGAATAGCATATATGGATGTGTTCATACAAATGACATAGCCACCCCACACTGCACGCACATTGCAGCTATCCCTGGAGACTTATAATTCAGACAAACTGTATTAATAATTGTCTTTTTGTGTTTGGTGGTTTTGCATATGTCATTAAAAGGCCTGTGTTGTTAGCTGGTTGGGTATTTGAGTAATAAGAGAGATAAATAACCATTACTGTGTTTAACGTTGTTATTATTATTATTAGAAAGCTATTTCAGGTCATTAACTCCATAGCTTTTCAAAGAGGAAAGCAAGAGGCTAGGCAGTTCATAACTCAGCACTTCAGCTGCTTGTGGCAAACCCTGTCTTACTGAATTATTGGAGAAGCATTTCAACGATATACAAATTACATTTCATGGTGACACTAAATCTAAAGCATTTTAGCCCTAGATTTAAATGTTCTATAAACCACAACATAGAGAAATGGTAGAGTTCATTCCTCAGGCACTGTGTTATCATCCTACAGGAAAACTGAAGAGCATTTTTGATGCTCTAGTTTGATAAAATAGAAATGTATAGTCTTTGATGCAGGAACAAAATCATCACTATGTGGGATCCTTTTAGGTCTATATACTTGTATTCTGCTTTTTTAAACAGATCTTCATGTGCTCCCACTTATCAAACGTTCGGTGAATTCTCCACTAAAATCAACTAAGTCTCACTAAACCGCTGTCTAAAATTGCTCATTGTTCCAGAAAAGGGTTCATAGGACCTCATTTCTTCACAGTAATAATATTTATAGGGCTAATATCAGGTAAATAAGCTTTGAGTCAACTAAATTGAGTTTATGTGAACCAAAGCAAACTATTGCTGAGCTGTTATATCTTCCAGGATACATCATCCTGCCCTAATGATACATATATCATTAGGTATATTTGGAGCAATAGTCCATAATTCCTTATGCTCTAGGAAACCAAATCACTTTCTGATTTTTTTTTTCCACAGTAGTTTCTTTCTCATCTTTCTAGCCTAAGGGCAGAGAATGTGTAATGTGAGTAGGCTATCATTTTACTTGAAGTCTTATTTACGTTTTAGACTGTAGCCACAATGAGCCAACAAGACTAAAGGAAGGCGTCCTGAACATGGGCTCAGACTAACCTGCAAGTCAGAGACTGCAGTGAAGACAGAACATCAGACAGCTCAGGAGACAGCTCAAAATGTTGACGTGTTGGCTGGTGAGGAAATTAAGGACAGAAAAAAATACATAAAATCATAGGAGTCTTTGCTACATGAGGTGGCCATTTAGCATACTGGGGGGGCTGTTGTATCCTTACCTTATTTTCCCAACTTGTTTGTACACCACTTACCAGAGGGTACTCCTCAGATTTCATGTTTTGCAGTTTTTTTAAACGTGTTTTATACTGACAAAGTTTCCTTGATTTTTCATTGTGAGTGGGATAATGATTCTTGGAGCTACTCCATAAAATATGGCCCACTGTTGTAATGTTACTGCTTACATTACTACCGTGTAAAACTGACCAGTGCTAAGCAGTTCTGTGTGCTGGTGCCATAAAAAAAAATTTCAGTGGTATGCAAAGTAATTTGTAATTCAAAAAGTATTTTCAGACTTTTTGTATATGTCCCAAAATAAAATTCTCGTTTATTAATTAATTTTCAAGCCAATGAAATGGATCATATGCAGATAGAACCTTGCAAGCAATTATTATGTCTTCCTCTGGACTGGAGTGTGCTGGACTTTTTTCAGTGCCAGAAAGACATCAGCCTAGATAGCTAATAAACTGGGTGTCCAACATGTAGAAATGTGAGCAATGCAAGATCATATTAGACAACAAATGCATGTGAAAGATTAGTCAAAAAGAATAGGAGGAGTTGTATAATATTGAATTCTAGGTATTTATATATGTTTCCATACTATTCTTTCTGATCACGGAAATATAAGAGTGTCTCACAACACTTCTGTGAGGTTAAGTATCGCTAGAAGTAACAGCTGTGAAACACACCAGAAATAATACACCAAGATCTCACAGACAGTCACAGGCAAGAGTGAATTTGTACAGATTTCAACATCCAAGATTCACATTAACACTATAGACTCCATCCTCTTAGTCTATTTCCAAACACTGGGAAAAATAGCTTGGCCCACCTAGGGCACAGGAGAAAGGGACTTAAAACAGAGAAATTACAAATAAAAATTGAATTTATAGCACAACTGGAACACTTAGTATTTGACATCATGCCTGATTTTTCTTCTGTTTTTCCCAGTTTGTCTTGCAATTTTTTTCTTCCAATGGACTAAAATAAAAATCATAACCAAAAAAAAAATCCTGTCCAGCAATAGCTATGAATTTATGAAGTAAAATAATTCCTATTCAATTACACTTACACTACAAAATATACTGCTTATTTTTCTGTACCTGAATTGGCAAGGTTGTAAATACTAACGTAGGCAGAATGTTTATACTACAATGTCATAAAGCCACTAGTGTCTTGGAAGACTTACTAGTCTTAATGTATATGCTCTGGCCTGCAGACTTCTGCACTCAAAGAGTTTTCAGAAGCTGCGTGAGGGGCAACAAGCTTTCACTCTCTGCAGATTGTCACTAAACAGAAATTTCCCAGCTCATTATAGCCCAGTCAACATTTGAAAATTACAGATGAGGACCACAGGGAACAAATGGAATCCATTGAATTCACATCCATAAATAGCTTATTTGTTTTCCACTGGTAAGGAAAAAATTACAAATGTTCTACTAAAACAACAGAGACTGGGCTCGCACAGATCGAGTTGGCACTGTGGCTGGCATTGAGCACATCATCTGATTACACTCTGCTCTTTCCAGTTTCCTTCTGGGCTGTACTTACACACTACGAGGTATGAATGCTGTCTCCCAGTTTGTGGGTCAGAACTTCTCTTAGACAAAGTTCCCCTTCAGGGATAAGTAAGTTTATTGCACAATTTCAGTGAAGAATTTTAGGCCAAATCTGATTTTGCTATTATAAAACCTACAGAAGGCAGAGGAGGAAGATAATTCAGTGAGAAACCTCTCAGTATTTCACCCTCTTCAGGAAAGCATGGCTAAAAGTCACCAGACCCCTGTCTCTTACACGATCTCTGTGGACAGAATACACCCGCATTCCCTACCTATGCTAGACAAAGACCTAACTGTGTAGTGCTTTGTTCCACTCAAGGCTGGAGATCTGGCAAGCTTGCAGGACCCACTGGTTACTGTAATAAGACAACAAGGAGAAGCCACATGTGCAGTTGGCTTGATGGTTGGCAATTCCTCATTTTCAGTCTTTACTGAAGGAATTAGGATCAGAATATTGTGTTCAATGCATTCTGGGAAGTGTGAGACTGCAGTAAATTATCTTACCTTTTCACATTCTGAAATGTGATTTACTTAGCTTATTGTCATTCATTCATAGTACTGTTAACTTGGGAAGAACACATGTTAATATGGAGAAAGCAGTTTATATTCAAGTTACAAATGTAGCGTTCTTAGTGGGTCTGACATCAACTGTATTTTTGACTACCTTATGGAAAGACAGCTCTTTTAAGGTTGATACCTACAGCTGACCAGCTCACCACAGATTCTCTTTATTATTTTTAAAGGATAATAGATACTTTCCATCTGATGTCTATTAAACATGCACTCTGAAGATTTGTGCCCTGTCTTCTTTTCCTGTATGAGAAGCCTATAACAACGAATTCACATTCATGAACTTAGTGTAATGAATGATAGGTCTCCTACTATCATAGATTTTGCAGCAGACATTATAAAACAAGAAGAATGGCCAAACCGGGGCTTCGCTAGAGCTAAAGATATCAAAAAGCAAAAATGTATGGCCCTAGACTGCATTTTTGCAACTGTTGGGGTCGTCCATTCTTTGCAAGAATATTCCTCAGGACAGTCAGCAATGACGAAGCAAAACCTCCTGTAAAGAAATTGCAACTAGGTTATGCCCGAGCTCTGTGCTGACTAACTCCAGCCCTTGGAACATTTTAAGTCAAAAGTGGACTCAGAACCATGTTCTGAAAGTGTTTCATAGTCACTTATAGTGGACCTCCAACTTTTTAAGTCTTCATAAATCAAGACAGAGTCTTGAATTTACTCGCACAACATCATCTCCAAATATAATCATAACTGTCATTAAGGTAGTTAGATTTTATTACAAATTATGTACAGGATAAATTTTCATGCAAAATGTGTGAAAGAGTGATCATGATTCTCCAGTTAAAAAATATGGTGTTTTTGTTCACCATGGGAATGCTAACCTCTGTACTTTGAATGAATAATAAAGTTGCTGAATTAGAAGATAAGTCAATTCAGTCAGATATCTGCAAGTACAAGGCATATGTTTATGGTAAACCTAGAAGCTCAATATTCTAAGAATTTGTTCATTAGAAATGCTTATAAAAATGTGTATGTTCTATAGTCATGCTCATTTTGTTTCTTATTCAAATAAAAATTCTGCTGAAGCTGCTAAGTGTTTTGCCTATGATACATTAAATTCTGTGTTTCTCTCATGTTAAAATGAGGTCCATTAGCATGTAATACTTGAAAATTAAATTGGTCAGTTAAGGGATTTGTAGAAAAAAATGGAGGGAAAAAAACAATGAAGGTGCTCAGACAACAAAAAGAAAGAAAGTAGGATGGACTCTTAAGATTAACTACATGTTATATTCTGCTGAAATGCTAAGCAGTCCCTTCTGATGTTTTCTATGGAAGCAGAAGCCATTTTATTAGTATTGCATATTACAAGTATGGATTAAAAATACAGAAAGCACTGTTTAGTAGTACCAGCCCTAGTACTTAGCAAGGCCTAACGAATTCATTCAGAAACCAGTCTAGAATCTGGTCCCTGACAATTTTCTTCCACGCCAAAGATCAGAAATATCATACCTGTTCCATACGAAACATCCATATTTTGGAAAGAGTAGTATTGCCCATGAGAACTGAAAGCAATTCCCACATCAAAGAGTTGCATTGCACTATGCCAGAATAAGCCATTAGGCATTATCAGCCTACAAAAACATTTCTTACATCCAGAAGAGTGCAGTATCAGTATAGAAATATTGTTAACATTCCTATGAAGAATGTTTGACATTTCATACCAAATACTGAAAGCAATAAGAAAAGAAGGCATTGCCTTTGTGCACCTTACAGAAGCCATAAAATACCCTTGTTTTCTTAATCTTCCCTATAAACTACATATAAATGTAAGACAGGTAACAGGGCTGCGGTTGCACTCTTTTGATTTACTAACCAGTGGAAAGCCACGCTGCCATGCTACAACTAGCCAACTTGCACAGCAAAGCTGCCTTCAAAAGCCAAGTAAAATACATTTCTGAACAAAAGATAACGATTGTAACAATGAAGAATTTGTATTAGAAAGAACAAGAAGAAAACAAAATTTGCACACTGTTGAACTACATGCAGAAAATGAGTATGTGCTTAAGATGCATAATTATAGTTGTAATTACCATTTCCTTCAATGGCGGTTGGCTTTTCTTGTTTAGGCATCGTGACTGTATTTCACAGGGCTGCTCCAGCTGCTACCTGTATAAGAGATCGTCTGAAGGTTGAGTGGTTCAAGATGAAGTGTACCACATCAGCATCATCCTGTCTGTCACTGAATGGATGGCGCTGGTGAAGTTTCACTGGCTGAAATACAAGAAGATACTAATTTCCTAAGTGATTAATCTTTCATGAATGTTTAGTTTACTATTTAGGGTTGGCATGCTAGGGTCAAAAGAATGGAAGAAGTTGTTCACCTTCGTTATTATTATTACTGAAAAAAGAAAAACTCTCCTGCATTGTACTTACTTATGACTAACACTAATGTTAAAATGCTGAAGTGCCCTACTGAACAAGGATGTTGCACATTGTCCACATGGGCACACTGTGATGTGGTATACAGGTCTACACTTTAGCACGTGGAGGACATTACATGGATTTATTTTTTTCTCATGAAAGACAGCTTTTACCTTAGACATATTTAAATTGCATAACTTTAACATCCTGACACTGATTTAAAACATCTTAGCAAAAGCAGCCAGATGCTGATATATCTGTTGGTTTATATTTGCATCTCCTTGCAGTTTCATCAAGACTCCTTGCTTTGGCCTTTATGCAGATATTACATCCTAAGTTTACCAGTTTTACCCCGATTCACCTTGTATCTACAACATTGGACAAGCTTAAAGGTGAAACAAAAGAAATATTTAATTAACAAGGCAGGTCAGGCTTGGAAGTAAAAGATTTGAAACAACTTGTTACAAATAAAACAATGTTACAAAGAAAACAACATTTCAAGTAAAACAACATAAAATGCAATTCTCAAACTGTATTTAACTAAGTAATTCCTTCATAGCTTCCCCAGTATTCCTTGTCTGGAAATCTTTCATTGTGACACAGTTTGAAAAAACGTGTAAGCATCTTCAGAATAACCCACATTCTCAGATGTTCCTGAGTGGTTTCTGGATCCTCCTACCCACATGACTATGAAAGCCATTTGGGTTTTTTGGAGCTGTCATTCAGATGTCTGAAGGAAGTTTATCTGAAAGTTTATCCAGTGATGTTGGCTACCTTACCTTTTCATTTTCCAATTTTAGCATCAAGGTTTTTTTTTGAAATGCTGAAAATGTTTGTGGGTGTTGTTTGGACTGACTTGAAATTCAGTTTGCAGACAAAAACACATCTAGGTGTTTAGTCCTATTTCTGTTAGAACACTAATGTCCTATGTTTCAAATGTTCCCAAAGAGATTACATATACCATATACAATTATGAGGCCCTACGCCTTTGTCAATAGAACATGTTTTATGAACTATTATTATTTCCTTTACTGCATTCTCATACTAGTCATTATATAACAGTCTAACTCCTGTGCTTTTATATACTTGGGAAAGACTTCTAATGGGGGAAAAAAAAAAAAAAAGGCAAGAAAACATTTAAATCATCTCTGAAAATCTGTATTTAAACCAAGTCTAAAACTCCATGGTTTTAAGAACTCAGAAAAAGAATAGTCATGTTCTAAAAATTCCATTGGTAGACTTCTGTACTTCTTTAATAACAGAAGGAAGAATGTCTTGGAAGGAATGATTAGCATGGCATTCCAGTTAATGATTCTGCAAGTACTTGCAAAAAGAAACAGTGGAAGTACTGTAATGAGATGTTTCACAGTGGCAGTCAAATCAGGACCGTAATCTTGATGGAACTGTATAAGTTTTCATCAGAAATTTAAGTTAATAATACCTCACTTTCATTTATTAGCCACATTGGAAAATATTTGACTGGATATATGAAAAGAGAAGGCAGAAACATTGAGGGCTGATTTATTAATCTTACCAACAAAAATGACATTATATGAACGTCAAAGATGCAAAGGCAGTATTAAAATAAAATAAAATAAAAGAATTAAGGTCATATACACAGTCTGAATGTGGCTTCTGGGTGAACATTTGCTATGATATAGGTGAATTGCACACTCAAGGTCTCCCGTCTCATAATGTGATCAGATTTAGTTAAATGCCTTTACCACAGTGCAACTTTTTAGTGTAGACAAGCCAGATCCAGTCTGGTTTCTGGTTTACTTTTGTGGCTGCAGGAGCTAATTGTCTCCATGAGTTCCAGCACCCGCTGCCCTCACCGGTGTACCACTAAACCTGTCCATGGGGCTGCAGGCTGCCCTGTAAACTGGGTCACTAATCAAAGAAAATAATCGTTTTCTTAAGTCAGCTTGGTGCAGTGATCCCATCCACAGCATGGTCCCACAAACAATTGTATTAGCACAGAAGAGGGAGTCAAATTGTGACATGATGTGGGAAAGGGCAGCCAGGGTCAGGAGGCAGAAAGAGGGTGCAAACCTTTGACAACAGACTTGCCACTGGAGGTAACATAGCACAGAGCTACATCTTATGTTTCTGTTTACCCTTGGAGACCAAATACTAAGCAGATTGTGGATAAACTGTACCAATTTAACTTCATAGCATCCTACAACTTCTCTAGCATAGAGAGCATGGGAATTTTTCATTTACACAAGGTTCTCTTTACAGCACACCAATTTTGCAAAAAAAAAGGCCTTTCATTTAATTTAGCTCTATTTAAGAGCAATAAAATCAGAACAACACAGAGTTGTTTTAATATATAATAAATGATGAAAATGGCCCCAGTGCAGACAGGTTCAGAGAACTGGGCTCATTCATAAATGAGTTTGCTGAACACTGCAAATATTTCTCTTATTAGCAAAGATGCCACATTTTTTGTTTCTTTGTTTGAATCTGTATGTCCTTGTCAGAGACACTATATATTCAAAGTGCTGAAGCTTGCATGGTACACAAAAGATGAGGATGGAAATACACAATTATCCCTTCACGACAGCTGAAACTCACGGAAAAATCCGTAATGAAGAAGTGGAAAGTATTGGTCCGCATACCCTTCGTCGTACCACTAAACCGATAACCTGTTTGATAGCCATCTGCCGACTAGATAAATCCATCCAAGGGAAATAAAGATGATACAAAAGAACAATGGCATAACTATGTTTGATACAAACATTAGTGCCTCAGTAAATCTGCAAGCATCAATTTTACTTACAATCAGCATTTAAGTTACAGTGCCACAATCTATTCACAAAGAAATAACCACTGTAATTTCTGTCTTGTCACTTCTGCACATCAGCTGTGAACCCTTTCTACCACAATGAAATGCCCTGAATGTTGATTTTTCCATGTTTCAAGGTGCATTTTTCATTGGCTTCTAACCATATCGCAAAACTTAGGGCAATAAATTATTTTCTGTCAGACTTTGTTGCTAAAGATGACTCTTTTCAGGATGGGATTTTAAAATACCATTTTGTTTTGAGGGACACAAAATGTATATTCTGCCCTGCTGAAGCACACGGCAAAATCAGGCAGTTCTAGAAGTAGATGTGAAAACAAGCTGAAGTCATGGCACTGTAACCGCGTCAGTGAAAACGCCTTCTTCTATGTAATGTAATACCTGAGTCGATCTTTCCCTAAACTACTGCATCTAAATGAGTCAGATGAGCCTGAACAGCATTAACTGGTCGGTCTGTGCCTACCATCCTCATTATCCCACATCTTCCCACAGCTGGATGGATGACTAGGCTGATAATGTCTGGGAGCAGCGGGAGGCTGCATCAGGAGGGGGCCAAGGAGAGATGGGGGTCAAAACCTCCCTGAGGGGCACCACCCCACAGCAGTGCAAGCAGAGCAGGGTGCTGACAGTGGTACTGGGGGGACCCTGGCAAGGGTGGACAGGCCCAGTCAGATGACAAATTAGATTGACTAATTTCATGCAAGAAACTTTCACAAGCCGACTGGCATCCTCTTCAAACACTGACTCCTAAATCAACATGTTCAGCTCTTGAACACTGATTAGGGAATGCCATGTGATGGAAACACAAGTAACCTTGTTCTGATGCCTCACAGGTATTCACAGAGAAAACAGCTAGAGCTTAAAACTACTTGCAGACGAAACCTTATTTGGGTCGAGGTCTGTGAGCAGCTCATGAAAAGGAAATCCAATGGCTAAGTCAAAAAACTACATGGAATTCTAACAAACTTCTGCAATTTTTTTTTTTCTGAAGGCATTTGTAGCTTTTGTGACATTTCTGAAGTACTGTAATTCAAGTTTCTCTGAAAAACTGGAAGTTAAGCCAAAAGTACAGCGTGAGGTATTTTTCATTATACTTAGGTGCTTTACACCATCCTGGTAGACACGATCACCAGGTTCAGAGGAAAAACATCAGAAGTCTCATGAAGAAACCATTTTTAAAAATTTTCTAGTTAATTAATGTGGATCACAAGAACTTCGGTGATATATATGATTTAGAGGAATTTATTCAAATTGCTCTTGATCACTGAATATAAACAAGAATGTTTTATTAAAAGCACTTTGAATTCCTTAACATTCATTAAAATTCTGCCAAATTAATTTTTTATTAGAAAGCGAAATATTTAGCTGAGTTTCTATATATCCATACGCTCTGTTCTTTAGACCACTTCTGAAAATTTGTAGCTGCAAGCATTTGAGAAATTCATCTGAAGATATGTGTGTATATATTTCCTCTAATGATAATCCTACTTATAATTAGATAATGCTACTTAGAATCATATCTTTGTCTTTATCCTAGTCAAAATGAATGGCTGAGTGAATGGTTGTTAATACAGCTGCTTTCTTTAATAACATCTGATATCACACACTGCCGGCTATGTCTGACTGCTCACAGCACCTGCTATGCTGACGAATGGGCACACTGCTCAGATAATTGGATTTGCTGCTTAGCTGTGGCTGCACTCAGTGGAGGGATTCCAGATTTACTTCTCCGTGCAACCCTTGATTGCTTATTTATTCTAAAGTGAGATTTTAAAAAAACACTAATTGTTACATGTGTTAAAATACCTACTTGTATAGTAAGTGCAGCCAGAGCAGCCAAAAAGGGGTGAACAGAAGTCTTAGCCTGCACAGACTGTTTGAGGCAGGGTGTACTTGGGAGGACTAAAATCCTGAGACTTTATGACTCCACAGCCACCAACGCCCCATGTAAATCATGGATCAGGTCCTCCTAAATACCATGTCCACTTTGGTGGACTCTACTACACCACATAACACTTGCACAAGCCATTATCACTCAGAGAACATGACATTCAACAGTGACTACTTTCCACACCAAGATTTCGTTGCATTTTTCAGGCAGCCGGTTGCAAAGGACTTAGCAGGCACAGGTGGCACAGCTCTAAACTCTCCTTAACATTGTGCATGCCAGAGGAAGTGAAAAGGTTGTAATAATTTTCAGGGATTCCTCTCTTTGGACTTTGATCATTGCATGTTCTTGGAGCAGACCTGTCTATATTTCACGAAGACACTAGGATCATAACGAGCTCCACATATTCCCTAGCTAGCATCTGTACCCCACTCTGCTTCCTCTGCTGTCATGGCAAGTGGCAAATGCTATAAAACCAACAATGACTCCTCTTTTTTTCTTTTTTTTTTTTTCTCTTTTTCTCTGGGAAATCATAGAGCAAAGAGCACCAGAATCATGTTCCATCATGGTCAGGAGTTAGAAAGTAAAATCTTGAATGTGAAGCTTCAGAAAAATAACAAAACCCTGAGGTAAAAAAGCAAATTCTGCAGAATGATCGAGGGTGCAGTGCCTTTAGCCAGAGGAGCAAGTCTATTCATACCTCTCTGTTTCACATTGCCTGTAAAATCAAGTGAATATAACACAAGTGAAAGACACGAGTCCAGGGAAGAACAGTGCAACAAGTAGTCAATTCAATGGCAAATTCTTCAGCCACTGAAGGAGAATTATTAACACTGCCTATAGTCCTCCAGTGCACTCAATCAGTGCCTGCTCCTAGGAGCTAATAAGTATCCTGAGACGAAAAGGTCAAACAGGTTAAGCACACCAGCAGCCTTTATTGTATTACTGGGAAAAGCCTAGTACTAGTAGAATAGAAAGAAAATTGATTTCATGAAGGGGAAAAAAGCCCAAAACCATACTACTTTTCAGCTACTCATATGGCAAACTTCCCATAAAACCCATTTGCTGCAGGGTTGTTATGAGAATGGGAACACATGAGTGAAAAGTTATTTTTTAACTTCCATAAGCATTCAACCATAGTTTTGTGAGCTGATGTGCCAGAATGGATGCCAGTCAGTGTCAGTGATATCATTCTTTGACACGTGGGTATCCCCTCATGAAACTATTAACTCATTCTCTACTGACCTCTTGAACAGCTGATGAATAGTGATAAGTTTTATTATTTGGCAACCCTGGACAAGCTCACACAATAGGTTAAAGTTTTAACAAGTTAACTGCAGGCTAAGTGTTTCCTAGACTATTAATGATCCCTTGAGACACAAATCCAGCAATTCAACTGATGAGGGAAATAAATATGCCTGTATCAAGTGAACACAGAACAAACCAAGGATAAAATAAGATAAAATTTTTTGAAAACAAAACATGAAGGCCTGAAAAAATACACACATATGTACAAGCAACGATGACTGGCAAAACAACAGTATGGTCCAACCTTGGATGCACAAACTGAGGCTTGAAATAGAGGTTTGAAACCAAAAAATCACATTCTCATTAAAACCAAAGCTGTAAATTTAAGCACCCTTGAAAGAATGATTTGCAACATCAAAGATCCTTTGAAAAAATATCAGTAGATGTAGCAGAGGCTAAAGCTTGTCTTAAAATTACTATGATTTTGGCAAAATGCAGATCCTCAGCTACTGAACAAATTACAGAAAATTACATGATTATGATCTGCAAGAGAGCTTTTTTTCACATAGGGTTTGGTAGTTGCTGAAAGACAAAGGCAATTTTGCAAAAGCTTTTTCAGCATATCCTTGTCCTTGTTCCTGAATACAACAGCATTGTGTCATCATTTATTGAGGGAAGACCCTTGGGAAATACACAGCCTTGCATTCCTGAGCAGACACGACTCCAGCACTGTCATAATAGGATGCCACAAAGGTTTAATATCGGTGGTGGTCCTGGTACTCCAAACACTGGGTCAGCTTTCCAGCCATCTCCAAAAGCAGGTGAGGCAGATGAGCATGAGGCATGGAAAGAGCTTTCTTTTCTTTTCCTCCTAGTGTTTCTTAATGCCTTGGAGGTTTCAGCATCCACTTTCTGTGCCTAACATGCTGTGTCCCACAGTCCTGGCCAAGGCCACTGGGCCAAATGCTGGGAAATAATATGACAGCTTTATTAGCACATATTGGTTTTTTTATGTGATGCAACACTCACCCATTAATTTCAGCTCTCCATATTACACACATGCATATCTGTAAAATTATATTAATTGGCTTAATTAATACTCCTAACTTATGCAGAAGTAGAGAAAGATTGTTAGTTTATTATTTCCGACATTCTTTGACTATCACAATAATGAAAAGTGTCAGGAAAGAGCCTTCATACATCTTCAAAACATATCAGTCAGTTTGTAAAAATAGGCAGGCAGTGTAAAAAACACAGGCAGTGTTGATGAATGATATGTCATATCTGTAGCTTCTAGATAGATAGACAGACAGACAGACAGATGTTTTGTTAAACTATTTGGATTAACAATCTGCTGTGAGAAACTCCAGGCCATGAAGACCTTTCCCGAGAAGCTGCACTTTCAGCTGCTATCAGCAGATGGCAATGCATGTGAGTCAGTCTCACCTTAAAGCAAGGGCTCCATTCACAACAAAACGTGCAGTGAAAGAAAAATCACGCTCTCATTACTTAGAAAGCAGAGGACCATCCAACAGAGGTTTTACTTAGAAGCAGCAAAAGAGAGAGCACAAAATTAAACTGCACTAATCTCTTACCATGTCAGTTATGTCCCTGCTTTCTGTGACCTGTCAAATTTAAATTGATCAACCATTTGGATGGAAGAGATAAAATCAGATTCCTGGTTAGTTTGACAGTGACATAAGCAATGTTCTCTTCTGTTTCAGTGTTTTTGTATGGTTTAAGCGATACAGGTTCAGAA
Source organism: Burhinus bistriatus (assembly GCA_013397275.1). NCBI lineage: Eukaryota > Metazoa > Chordata > Aves > Charadriiformes > Burhinidae > Burhinus > Burhinus bistriatus. The sequence goes on along the minus strand of VYXH01012188.1, from coordinate 3,052 downwards.
CAACACCTGGACTGCAGCTAACTACAGGAGATAAGGTCTCTGAAGACAGTCCACTTCTAGTATTACACACAAACCTCATTTCTTTGACTGTTGTTTCTAACAGTAAATGGATGCTGACATTCACAAAATGCACCACTTGACCACGTGAACTAGAAAGAAAAGCAAGAAGAGATATATGTTTTTGTACTGTCTCTTCTTTCACCTGGGAGAAAAAGTAGGTTCAGAAACATAATTCTATCTCCACATATTCAGAAGGTACATGAATCAAAAACCTAAATGTGGCTGTAAGACTTAAGCATCAACAAATAATTTGATTAATCTATCTTTACAGGAACAGTATGTACCAACAACCTGATACAGAGAAGACAGACATAAATACAGGCAGGTGGACAAAAGTAAATAAGTATTTTCAAATATACTGATCTTGCCATTCATTTGTCCTCTCTTCTTAAATAAAGTCCAGTTTTCCTCTAATCATCATTCACAGAAATCTATTAACCTGTATCATTCCTCTAAATCTATGGCTATTACTTCCATCTTCACCATCACATTCAAAGATTTCTATGCAAGTATATAAAGATATGTAATGAATAAGCAAGAGGAGCTAGAAGCTTTGGCCCCATCTCAGAGCTACAACATCATTGGCAGAAGAGAAACCTGGTGGGATGACTCCTGTGACTGGGGTGCCGTGATGGATGGCTATAGGCTCTGCAGGAGGGACGGACAGGGCAGGCGGGGATGGGGGGTGACACTGTATGTAAGGGAGGGGCTGGATTGTATGGCACTTGCAGCTGATGATGACACGGTTGAGAGCCTCTGGGTAAAGATGAAAGCAAATGAAGCGAGCGTTGTTGCGGTAGTCCACTATTGACCACCCACCCAGGACGACAACACCAATGAATTACTCTACAAGGAATTAAGGGATATCTCTAGATCAACTGCCCTTGTCCTTATGGGTGATTTTAAATTCCNAGCAGGGATCTTATTCTATAACTTAGGTGGAAAAGGAAAGTGTAAGGACATTGGAAGCAAGGATAGATGACAGGGGAGGACCACTGAGATGCTGTTCACCACTCTAGGGAGAAAATATGTGCGGCCAAAACTCAATTAGAGTTCAAGCTGGCCAGCACTGTGAAGGACAAAAAAAAGGGCTTTTTAAATATGTTCATAGCAAAAGGAGAACCAGAGATAACATTGGTCTGTTGCCAGACAAGGTCGGTCACCTCACAAATAGGGAGGTAGACAAAGTGGAGGCATTTAATGTGTTCTTTGACTGTCTTCAAGACCAATGACAGGTCCTGGGACCCGCACAGCCCTCTGTAGGAAGACCATGAGTAGGGGGATGATAAACTTCCAGCCAGCTCTGAACTTGTTCAAGACTTGCTACACCAGCTGGGTGTACATAAATCTACGGGGCTAGATAGGATTCATCCCAGGGGACTGAAAGAGCTGGCCGATGTCGTCATGGGAGCTCTCTCTATTATTTTTCAACAGTCTTGGGAGTCTAGAGAGGCCCCAATTGACTGGAAATTGGCAAACATTGCCCCAGTTTTCAAGAAGGGAAAGAAGGAAAACTCTGGTAATTACAGGTCCATCAGTCTCACTTTGGTCCCTGGTAAAATTGTGAACGTTATTCTGGGAGTTATTGAAAAACACTTGAGAGACAACATATTCATTGGTCATAGACAGCATGGATTCACAAGGGGAAAGTCCTGCTTAAGCAGGTTAACTTCCTTTTATGACAAGGTCACCCACCTAGTTCATAAAATAATAGAACCGTTTAGGTAGGAAAAAAACCTTTAAGATCACCTAGTCCAACCATTGACCCTACTCTACCATGTCCACCACTAAACCATGTTTCTAAGCACCATATCTACATGACTTTTAAACACATCTAGGGATGGTATCTAGGATGATTGTTGACCAAGGGAAGCCAGTAGATGTGGAGGTTTTTGATTTTAGCAAATCTTTTGAAACTGTCTCTCACAGTACCCTTCTGGACAAGATGTCTAGCACGCAGCTAGCCAAGTCCGTAATACGTTGGGTGAGCAACGTCGGGGTTCCCCAGGGCTTGATTTTAGGGCCAATTGTCTTCAATGTTTTTATAAGTTATCTGGACACAGGATTCAAATATACATTAAGTAAGTTTGTCCATGATACTAAACTAGGAGGAGCTGTGGACTCCCTTGAGGCTAGAGAGGCCCTACAGAGAGATCTGGATAGACTAGAGAGCTGGGCAATCACCAACCATATGAGATTTAACAAAAGCAATTGTGGAATTCTCTAGCTGGGACAGGGTGATCCTAGTTATACATACAAATTGGAGGACAAGAGGCTGGAGAGCAGCCCTGCACAAAGAGGTCTGCGGGTTTGGGTTGATGGCAAGTTGAATATGAGTCAACAGTGTGCCCTTACAGCCAAAAGGGCCAACCATGTCCTGGGGTGCATCAAGCACAGCATAAGTAGCTGGTAGAGGGAGATGACTGTCCCACTCTACACTGCACTGGTGTGGCCTCACCTCAGGTACTGTGTGCAGTTTTGGGTGCCTCAATATAAAAAGGACATGAGACTATTAGAGCATGTCCAGAAGAGGGCGACCAAGACAGTGAAAGGCCTAGAGGGTAAGACTTCAGAGGAACATCTGAGGTCACTTGGTTTGTTCAGCTTGGAGAAGGCTGAGGGGTGACTTCATTGCAGTCTACAGCTTCCTCAAGGAAGGCAGTGGAGGGGGAGGTGCTGTTCTCCTCCCTCTGGTGCCCAGTGTTAGGACACAAGGAAATGGAATGAANCCCTCTGGTGCCCAGTGTTAGGACACAAGGAAATGGAATGAAGGTGCATCAGGAGAAGTTCAGGTTGGACATTATGAAAAGGTTCTTCACTGAGACGGTGGTCATTCACTGGAACAGGCTCCCCAGAGAAGTGGTCATGGCACCAAGCCTGTCAGAGTTCAAGGAACGTCTGGATGACATTGTTAGTCATATGGTTTAATTTTAGGTAGTCCTGCAAGGGGCTGGGAGTTGGGCTCAATTATCCTTATGGTTCCCTTCCAACT
>VYXH01012187.1:40593-51080 GCA_013397275.1 Burhinus bistriatus | reverse complement strand
CAGCCCGGCTCCACGGGAGGGCACTCTCGTTCCACACAAATTGAGCAGCCGGAGCATTTATCTTTCTTTTAAAAAGGCAGTTTAGCTATGACAGGTAATTTGGCACATTTCTAGTTGAAATGTGCCAAATGATTTGGCAGATATTTCGCATTCATCTGAAAATAGGAGCACCTGCTGCTGGCCTACAGGGATGCGGGGGATGAGGGGGATTTTATTAGTTGCTAATTACAGGCCCTGTAAAAACTCTCACATTGGATGCTCCAGCCGGCCCCTGCGAGGGCAGCCCCCTCTTCCCAAAGACGTGCAGAGCCACTCACTTTGAAACAATTTTCTCCCAGGCGCCGGCATCTTTTCAGCCATCTTGGGTGACTCCATCACCTTGTGATGATGAGAAGTGCAATTGATCCGGTTTGTCAATCACACTGCGTGACTGTGTTTGCAGGACTGAACCATGATGTGGCAGATACAAGCATACCTGATGCACCAGGGACAGAGGAGCTTCGTGAAAACTCTACCTCATGCTCCAGGACCATCCCTTTCCTTTTTATGGACACCCAAAGGGTCTGCTGAAGTTTAAGCTGAAGATAGAGAAGGATCTTGTCACTAACAAAAACTTAATTAAAATATGTATAGAGAGAGTATAAAGGAACTTACCAGAGGACTTAATTGTGAGTGCACTTGGCTTCTGTAATTAAACCAATTGATTTCCCAGAATTCATCTTAGGCATGATTTTCAGACTAGGAAAAGAACTATAGAGGTTTTGGAGAGGTTGAAATAACTAATAGTAACATGAAATGTATCAAATCTGATGAAAATTATGCATTGAAATCTTGTTTTCCATGCCCATTTTCCTGATCAAGTAATCTTTTTGGTTTGAAAAATCAATCAAAAGTAGGACTTAAAGCAGACAACAGCCTAGCCTACATGTGAATAAGCACTTTGGCAACTGTAATCATATGTGTTGACAGGAAATAGTACCAGTGTCAGGACAAACCCTGTACAGAATATGAATGCAACAACAGTTGATGGAGCAAGGCAGGGTTTGCTCCTTTCTTCCTGTCTACAAGTCCACAGGACAGACAGATGGCCAAAGCAGTATTATGTTTTTAACCTCACTAGCTGAACTTTGACATTTCTTGCTTTGAGTCACGCTTTAGCTCTGTCTTAGGGTCCTATTAGCTCCGTAAGTGGTTTGGAGGTATATTTGATTTTCTCATAGCTCCTACCAGTGCCCCCTTCAACAAAGTCTGATGCCTATTTGAAATTGTAAATATTTTTTAAAAACCAAACCAAAGCCAAGAGTCAGCTAAGCAGAACACAAGGGAAGAGGCAAGGAGCGAGACAGAGCAGTGAGGATGTGACTGTGACAAACTCTCCATGCTCACGTGTGGGCTCACAGGATGGAGAGATTCCCGGGGTGCAGAAGTCTGTGCAGAGTCCAGACCCTGTGGTACCAAGCTGCGATGTTACTTATTCTTGAAGATCAAACAGGATCTCTTCCGATAGCATCCCTTTTATTTTCATGCCACATCTGTCCTTTACAAAATACGTGTTGACCCAAAATGCCTTCTGTGAAAGTCTACAGAAGAAATCTAAGAAAAATTAAGATTTCCATCAAAGCAAGCAAGCATGCAAAATGAAACGGAGCATATTTGCTCATTTAAAACATTTTCCCATCCATTGGCAATGATGAAGTTCTGTTCCAGCAAAGCCTTTGGCACACACTTTGCTCTCAACCCAGCACAGACAGCACCTTGAATCCTGGGGGAAAAAGGGCTGCACTGGATATCTCTGGCTGCTCTGGGTGTCTCTTAGGGTGCCTGAGCCAGCGCCAGGGGTGCCCTGCCAGGCCCAGGCATCAGGCATCTCCCTGGGGATGCAGCTGGATCAAGGATGGGACAGGCAGGCACCGTAAGGTCAGGCAGTGCACTGCTGGCCCTGACAATGCCTGCTTACGTTTTTCTGGTTGTTTCCCCTCTCTGCTTTCCCTTTTATCCAGAGACCACTGAAAATCTAGGCCTCTCAATCTTTCAAATTGTGTAGTAGGAAACCAGGTGCAAATTTGGGCTGTAACAATATAAAATGGCAAATGTCGCTCATTAGAAACCCTGTAACTCATTTTAATAGTTTGAAAGGTTAAAAATAAGGTATTTGATGCTAACCGCTTGGAAAGAGACATTTCTTTCATTATTTTTACAAGTGAATTTAAAGTTTATGGAGCAGCAGACCAGGCAAATGCCTTCAGCCAACCACAGAGGAGATTAAGAGCAGCCCTGGCCACAGGAGATGCATTTCCAGTCTGCCCAAACCAAGGTCCCTCTCTTGGTGGAAAGGGGATGCTTGGAGGAGTACATGAAAAGAAGTTCATTTTTAGTTCAATAATAGACTGTAAAGATGATGCCAACCATGTCTATCCAGTCAGAGTGAGTACCACAGGCTTATTTAATGCAGCAGACCAAAAGAAGTCTGCAAGCAGCAAAAGATTCCCTTACTGTTGAGGTCATCCATATCTGAGTTGGAGTTTTGAGGGGATAGAACTCATTTGCAAAGCCCAAAGCATCAAAACTTGGATTTCTTGTCCAGTTTTGTCTTGGGAGCAACCTGGCAACTACTCTTCATCCTCTTCTTCACCCATAGGTGAGGCAGAAACTAACCTGCATTTGTAGTAGACAGCATGTGGCAAGAAAAGACAGAGATCATAGAATCATAGAATCATAGAATCATTTAGGTTGGAAAAGACCTTTAAGATCATCTAGTCCNGCCGTTGGCCTTCTTGGCTACCTGGGCGCACTGCTGGCTCATGTTCAGCCGGCTGTCCACCAGGACCTCCAGATCCTTTTCTGCCAGGCAGCTTTCTAACCACAATCTCCAGATGGAGATTGTATTGCAGCATACAATAACGTATGCTTTGGGTAGCTATGTGCTGTAAGAATGCAGTCCCAATTTTAAAACCATTGAGAGCGGCATGCGAAGAATAGCTCCACAGACAGAGCAGGATCATCAGATACCCACCACCAACATAGCACTTCCTCATGCACAATATAACGTAATTCATCTTTCTCTCCTTATATTATATTGCGGGGGGGAGGAAATTACTATTTTTGCAGTTGTGGACCTGGCATAAACATGAGCTGAATTATTGCTGATCTACACTAGTAGGGAAAGAATTTCAAGTCCTTTTTTACTGTATTTTCAGTCTCTTCACCTTATGTAAAGGGATTTTTCTTAATTTTATATCTCAGCTGTCAATGAGGAGCTGGTGTTACTGATAACAGTACCGAGAAAGGAGAAGACAGCAGAGGTGCAACATGCTCGCTCAACTTTTTGAAGATGATAATGTGAGTTTTCTCTGAAGTCTCCCAACTCATTAGGATTTCCAGAGCCCCTGCTTCATCTGTTAGGAAGCCTTCAAACCCTGTTCTCCTGTTAAACTTCAGCCATATCAACATATTGATTCAAAAAAGATCAAATCTCTACCAGGACCTGAGGCAGCGCTACTCTATCAGTCTGAAAGAAAGCGGTACTCCGGGAAGGGGCGGTTGTGAACAGTGCCTGGCAGAACTTCCTCATCCAGTGCAGGAAAATCCTCTGAGTTGCTTTGAACTTGATTTCCACATGACAAGCATAGGTTTGTTTCAACACCTATAAAAATCCGTAGGATTTTTATTAGATTTAATGGGAATATGATCAAATCCTAGGACAACTGCCCTGAGTTTGCCTTCCTGGTAATTTACGGTAAAGTGTGTATACAGCAGTTACTAATACAATCTATGAATACATTCTATTTATTTAGTTACATTTTTATTTCAGGTTTTCATAATGAACAGAAAACAACAAACTTTTGTGGGGAACCTGAATGGCAGAACTCTAAATATTCCTACTGTTAATTTTTGAACAGTTGTTTTCACTCCACTTCGGAAACAGTGAGTTAATGAAAATTATATCTTTATAATTATAGCACCTGAACAGGACTTGAGACTGTGACCTTGAGCCAGTCACAAGGACTGGGTCATCTGTGCCATTTTACTTATACCTTCTGCATTCTCTCTCAAGCAGAATTGTATATTTTATTATTATTTTTTTCCTGATAAATTCTCTAGCCTGATAACAAAATAGCTAGAGAATAATGCCTGCTGGAGTTTCAAAACTGTTTTAATTTTTCTTCTGAGGATAAAGAGTGAAAAGTGGCATTGAATTAATCCATTCTTGAGAACATCTTAAAATTATAACAAGGACAAAGTAGTACAAAATGTATTCATTCTCACGACTTCTTCATGATTGTAACCAGAATAGCAAATGGCAAAATGTATTAATTCTTATAATAAAAATGTAATGAGGACAGAGGGTGGTGCAAGATGAATTAATTGTAGTGGCACACTTACAACTGTGGGGCATGATCTTATTTGAATAACATACCGCATTTCATTAGAAAACAAGTATGATACAAAAACTGCTGTAGAGATACTAGAAAGATAATGATCTGGTCATGTTGTTGTAATATAGCAGTTCCCTTTTTAGAAACCGAGTGGATTAATAGATGTTAAAGAATTATGAATCTGGTTGAATGTTTAGTAATTCTAGTACTTTACGATCTTGTTAAAGCTGAAAAAAGAAAAAGTCTGTCTGAAGGGGAAAGAAAGTCTGTAATGATGGATGCAAATAAAGAAAACACCAAACCTAGGGCAGAAGCAGTGAGTGGGATGGAAACAACGTCCAGGCTGACCTTGTGGGTACTGCTGGCACCAGGAGCTACTCCAGCTCAAGGGCAAAAGTTCATAGTGCCTTGTGACAGACTGGACTAGGATGTCCATAACCTCCTTTTACCTGGGGTGGGCTGTCAGGTGGCCTTACACCCCAACAAAAGGTAGGAGTGGTCGAGGGGAAATGTGAGTTTGTCTATGGATTCAGCAACTATTTTCCTAGCTCTGCAGTGGAAGAAATGGTCGTGGTCACCAACATCTTCCTTCCACTGTCACAGCATCCCCAGTCAGAGCAGTTCCAGGCGACAATCTTCAAGCTGTTTCACAGCAAACACCCACCTCTGCTTTAGCACAGTGTGGCTGAAGGTGCAGCTCTGCCACACGGTGCAGCACTGTGTCAGATAGCTCTGACTTGTCCCTGTACACACCAGGGTGCCTGCGCAGTAAGTGCAGCATCACGCAGGGATGCTGCTGCTGCAGACCCTGGTAGCTGCCCGGCACAGCGTAGCACAGGGCCGTACAGCCACTAATGAAACCTCTCGCTTACTACTTAACCCATGATCAATGTCACCTGACACACACCGTTTCCCACCCCTGAGCTGGCTTGCAATGGTGATGATGATCCCGCTGTATGGGCTGAGGAATCCCTGCCTGGTTTTAGAGGTGGGCTTACCAGAACGACCTTACATGTGCACGTGCTCCCAGCCACAAGAAACGGGAATGGCCACTGCTGGGCAGCTTCACATCCCACTGTGCTGTGACAGCCCTCAGCTGGGATGGTAACACATGGCTTTTTCTTTCTGTTGTCAATCGTATTTTACCACGGGAGCAAGGGAAATACCAAACAGTGAGGAGAGGGGCAATGTGGAGACTGAAATGACTGATGTTTGCCTGCTGGGGTTGGTGGGAGATCCTGGAGTCCTAATGAGTACAAGGATGAATCCCAAAAGGACCTGTTTCCATGACAATTTATGAATCTAGCATTGTCTTAACCACCCCACTGGCTGTGCACAGCTATTATTCCATGAAGGGAATGAAGTTTAAATTGTTGTTGGTGTCTCATTAAAAGAGTTTGGAAGACAAGAAACACTTATTACCCTGAACAGGGCAAAAGGAGTTTGGATGTGTGTGTGTGTGTATGTATGTGCAGTTTATAACTGCAATCAGACAGTGGTAACTATCTTGTGGTAAAGGTAACGGCGTTCATATCATCACTAAGTGGAAGGCCAACTGGGCTGACTGTAAAATACAAGTTATTCTTGCTTTTAGTGCTGTTTTGAGGAAAATCCTTAATGTTCAGCCACTTAAAATGAAGCAGATAGCGTAGCTTTTAAAGAGGGCTTAATGACAAAAGAGAGCTGGAAACTGGCTTACAGTTTCCCCCGCAGGGCTCCCACAGTGCCAGTGTCATAACGATCACTTTTTGGAGAGCTGGCCACCTCTAGCATTTGGCTGTGATGTAGGAATGCCAGTTGTAATTAAACATGTTAAAAATACTTTTCACAGCCTATTCAGGGTGACAAATACTTCCTCTTCTGTGAACCTGTGAAAATTAAGGCAGCTCTCCTCCCAGATTTTTTTTCCCAAAGTACTGTTTTCATTTTAATGAGTCAGAAGAATTTTGCAGAATTTTCTTCAACTCTTTCCCATGCATTTCCTCCAAAAAGGGGGACCTCATTGTCCCAGTTCTGTAGCGGCAGATGCTGACTCACTCTGCAGCCTGCTGACAGAGCCAGCTCCTGCTCTCACTTTGGCATCCAATTGGGCCACTTGGTCCACAAGAACAACTTTTCCTAATAGTTCATCACCCTCTTTATTGACAGGTAAAGTACATCTGTATTGTGAAAATGATGCTAAGCAAGGAAGGGCCAAATAACGGGAGTAAAATAGTAAAGTAATGGTAAAAAGGGAGGAAACTCATACAGCACAGACCAGGCTGTGAATAAAGGCTAATTTCCTTAGTGTGTAGTAAGCAATGTATAAAGGTGAATATTGATGCAGTCTGCTCACACAGTGGTTCTAGGATCCCTGGCTGATGCTCCCAGTGACTGCATATTAAACCGCGAAGCAAGATCTCAGGTCCTCCACACCTGGGGTGCAGCTCTGTGCTTGTCAGCATGTTTACAAAGTTCTCACGTTTTTCTGAGATGGTTTGGCTCATCACAATTGTTTTTTAATCACCTGTGATATTTCATTTACAGTACCAGTGTAGCTATGAGAGAATTAATTTTCTCTCCATGATAGTTGTTAGTGTAATTCATGCCTTGTTTTTAATTGCTGGATCAGATTACTTAGTGCTTTATTTTGTGCATCATCCCACGACACAGAAGTCCGGAAAGGTACCTGTATGCCTGGCTTCTCCAAAAAAAGGATGACTCAAAGGTAATTTGCTAAACAAAATTTTCCTCTGTCCTCAAAGTGTATTTTTAAGAGGCAGAGAGCCAAATAAGTATAATGTGTAAGCGAATGCAAATCAGGCAACCCAAAAATTATTATACCTATTTACCTCCAGAATGACTGGCCATCTCAGCTCAGATAAATCGAGTGGCACTGTCTTTCTTTAATTAACACTGGCATTAACATTAAAAGGGAAAATGTTGAAACATAATTAAGAGTTGGCATTTAGCCATCTTGCAGGACAGAGAACAAAGGACAGGATCTGCTGTCTCCTCTCGCTGGTCTCTCTGCTTTGTGCCAGTCCGGGCTCCCCCCTGCAACCAGCAGGACCAGGCAAGCACAAAGGTGAGCTTCAAGCTGCCCCAAAGCAAAGTTACATCCTACAAATGTCCTTGCCACTACTGCCATCTCCCCTCCAGGCTAGGAAGATCTGTTGTGCCACTTACACCTGAGTATCAGTCAGCCTCACCACTGGCTTCAGAGCTGCTGTGGGAGAGGGAAGTCACAGGGTGAGACAGGGAGGTGAGCCTACAAAGGTAAAATGAGTGTGATGCAGGCAGAGAAGAGCTGGACTCTGATTTTGCCATGGGAGACCCCTTGATATCTCTGTGTGTCACACATATCCTGAGGCTGGAGGACAGGATTCCAGGGATTCACGTGCACATAGAAGGGGAGAAGCTGCCAGACGGCTGCCCGGCTGCCCTGGCATGCAGGAACAGCAGAGAGGGTGGGCAGAGGTAGGAGAAAAGGGGTGCATGGAGCCCAGGTCTGTTTTCAGGCTGCGAACTGGGATGCAGGACCCAAACAGCAGAAAGGCCAACAGCTGTAAGGGTGCTTTTAGCTAGTCTAGCCATGAGCTTGAATTTGAATGCTGCTTAAAAATTGATGCAGAGTAGCTCCACTGGTTACAGGAGCCAGTGCAAATAGGCAAGGTCTTGTCCTTGCTGCCGAATCCCTGCACCCCGTCCCAGACACCTGGGGCTACTGCAGCTGCATCAGCCCCTGCCCCAGGCTCATGTCTTCTAGCCCCTTATCCATGCACGACCATGCCTGTGGTGGAGGAGTGAGGTTCACAGGCCATATCCTGGGTTGGAGATGACTGCCATGGAGCAGAAGTCACTGTGTGAATAGGTCTGCCCCTCTTTACACCTTTGCACCCCTTCCATGGTCCCAACCTGGCCTCCCCGTGCTGGCCAGACTCATCAGCCTAGGACCACAGCACAGACCGGGAGAAGGCAAGGGTCCTCCTCTCCGCCAGTCATGCCTCTTCCTCCCCGCTGCGTCAGGACAGGGTGAGCGAGTGGCATTTATGATATCCACAGATGCCCCGTGCCCTTGGGAGGGTGCTTGCTGGGATGGTTAATCCAGGCAGCTCACAGCATGCTGCCACCAAGGTCCCAAAGCTCAAGTGGCCAAAAGCTGGTGGAACATACTGGCACAGCATTGTTCCCATAATGGCAACCTCTGGCCTTGGCCGCTGAGGGCTGCAGGCTCCCACTGCACGGAGAATTGTCCTGACCCTGTTTTTATGTTGTTGAGATGAAGCAGACACACTGCCCTAAGAGAGTCTGGTCCTGCATGACAGCCCCTTAGATAAATGCCTTATATCTAAGCAGTTAATTAATTTTAGAATAACCTATTAAAGAGTATATAATGTATTCCCATCACAGCTAAATGTCATCCCCTGTAAAAACAAAGGTATTTCAGCAAATAAGAACCCTGTAAAAATAGCACTTGGGAAAGTATATTTTTAAACTTCCGCTGATGTTTATTTTTGAAGCCCTGAAATTTAATTCATGTGTTGAATAAATACCCTTCAGATATCTTATCTAGTTATTATTCACATCACAAAGGGTAATACATTTTCTTCTGTTCTTTTGCAACATCAAAAATAACTATGGCCATCTCTTCAGAAGCTGATGGCTGCGCAATTCCCTGTAGGACAATGGGAGGGTGAAAATAGAAGAGGGGAAATGCACCTCACATTACGGCTCCTGAGGCACACATGTCACGCTGTCTGTTTCAGCACTTGAACACACTGAGTTCAAAGCAAAATGGATTCATAACAAAGGGATGTTTGTGATGAATTGTTGCCATAATGTCTTACCATAATGTTTGCCAGGATTGGTGTCCTGTCAGCGGCAGTTTTCTTATAAAATACACCCCAATTCTAGTGAGTATAGGAACTGTCTGTGAGCAGTTAAATGGTAGCTGTATAAATATATAAAGATGCTGTCACTGATGTAGAGCATTTGGGTCGCAGTAGATAAAGTGGTCCCTTTAATCCTTCTGCTTCCTAGGTAAGTAGTATGAAAACCCAGTATGTACAAGCAACGTTAAAAATGCCTGTGGTACCAGGAAGAAATGTAACTTCACCACAGGGATGTTTGCAAGAAGGAACGAAGAAGGAACTGCGAAAAGGAGGGAATGGGAAGGAGCTGTGCAGACCAGCTACCCACATCTCCAACAAGTCCATTGAGGTCAATACTGGTGGCTGTTCATAACCTCCACAGCCCAAGTTGCTGCCTCATGGCCACCTCTACAGAGCATGCTTCTAGGCAAAAACGGAAGCTGAACTGCATTGTGGGGACACCATATCCTTCCTCTTTAGCAGCAGGAGGCACCTCCATACTGTGTGGCCACAGAGCCACCAGCCAGCTTTGCTCAAGGCATAACCAGTGGTGTCGCTGGGGCAGTGAAGGAGTCGGTGTGGCTCGTGAGACCCATGCAGGAGCTGAGGGAATATCTATGGGACTAGTCTGCATCAAGCTGCATCTGCCCACAACTGCAATGTTTGCAATAGCCAAGTGGGCTGTTCTAAAGCTAGCTTAGGCCTGTCTGTATGAACTGCATAACAGAAATAACCTGCAGGCAGCTCTACTTTAAGGTATTTATCTGTCAGTGTTTTCCAGCTCACAGTCATATAGCAGAGTGAATAGGAGGTCTGCTGGGCTGGCTAAATTGTCCACATCACTACCTCCCATTTCAGTTATGTGCATTACAACTTGGCACTGCTTACTTAAAAAGTGGAGGTGGAAACATAATGACAAAGGTGAGGAAAAGGCTGAGGTACTCAATGCCTTCTTTGTCTCAGTCTTTAACAGTAAGACCAGTTGTTCCCTGAGTACCCAGCCCATAGCTGGTAGACAGGGACAGAAACAGGGAGCAGAAGGAAGCTCCCGTAACACAAGGGGAAATGGTGAGGGACCTGCCACACCACTTAGACATACACAAATCTATATGGCCAGATGGGATCCAACCAACAGTACTGAGGGAGCTGGTGGAAGTGCTCACCAAGCCACTTTCCCTCATTTATTGGCAGTCCTGGCTAACCAGGGAGGTCCCAGTTGGCTGGAGGTTAGCAAATGTGACACCCATCCACAAGAAGG
>VYXH01012187.1:9602-31591 GCA_013397275.1 Burhinus bistriatus | reverse complement strand
TTTGCCTAAATGATCTCTAACCTAATTCTCATCAACCAAGAGAAAGTCTTCCTTTCTCCAGACTTTTTCTCGTACCTCTAGGGTCTGGGATTCCTGAGGGCTGACCTTAGCAGTAAAGACTGAATCAAAGAAGGTATTCAGTAACTCTGCCTTCTCTGCATCCTCTGTCACCAGGACACCTGCCTCATTGTCCTGGTTTGAGGGCCAATCCAGGCCAAACCACAACATTCATTCAGCAGCGGGCCTACATTTTCCCTGGTCTTCCTTTTGTTACTGATGCACTTGAAGAAGCCCTTCTTGTTATCCTTGACCTCCCGTGTCAGATTTAGTTCTGAGTGGGTCTTAGCCTTACTCGTTGCATCCCTGCATACTCTGACAACAGTCCTATATTCCTCCCAAGTGCTCGGTCCCTTTTTCCACATTCTGTAAACTAATTTCTTCTATTTGAGTTTTCCCAGAAGCTCCCTGCTCATCCATGCAGGTCTCCTGCCTCCTTTGCTTGACTTCTTACTCAGAGGGGTGCACTGGTACGAGCTTGGAGGAAGTGGTGCTTGGACGTGAGAGGCAACATACCTCCCATGACTCCCTGTCAGGCTGGCAGATGGGCATCTCAGTGCCCTTTAACAGAGAGTCCACTACAAGCACTCATCATTTATTTTTACGGTATCCACTGTGTGCTGCTGGTACAGTTTCTCCTTCCAGATCTTGCTCATGGGTGCCTACGGCTGTTAAAGCTTCATGTCTGTTAATGGTTGTGGTGCTGGACGGTGGAGACTGAAGCGTAGTCCTGCTTTTGTGGGTCACCAACGTCCAATGCCTCTCTGCTTCATGCCTCTCTCCTTCCAGCTTCTCCACCCTGGTCGCCATTTCTCCAGGCTGGCATGCTTGACTTGCATCTTCTCCCATGACCTCTTGTTGCAAAAGGCTCTGGAGTTCACTCGGAGGCCAGCTTCACCCAGTGCTTGCTATCTCACTACTGGGAAGTGCTGAAGGCATGTAAATCTTAAAAGAGTATATTAGGGGCTCCTTACCCTGCACTGTCCCAGGCAGGTTTCAGATATCATCTGAGGCTCCAAAGACTTTAGTGGCCTAAGCTGGCTTGCTCATTGCTGCATCAAAGTTTTCTGCACTGCCCAGCTCTCTTTATGCCTGTGAGGTATGTTATTTTTGTCCAGTTCTCTCCAGCTACTCTGTCTTTTTGGTTTTGGTTCCGCATATTCTCCGCAGTTGACTCTCTGTACACAGACCACTTCGGCATGCCAGCTTGCCTCCCTTCTTCTGGTCTTCCCCGTTTGCCTAACTATTCACCTTCTTTTAGTTTTGCTGTCTGCACCTGGTACACCAACACCATCTCACTTCACCTCTGTCAGAAAGGCTGTTGTGCATCCTGCTTGATCTTCATACTTTTCCCTGACCCATTCCTAGTCACTGTGGTGGAAAAACAGCTGTTTATCTCAATTAAATTTTGATTGGTAATTAGCATCTACCTGTCACTATTATTCAGTTTCCTCCAGTGTCCCCTTCAGCTATTTTCTGTGCTATTTTTTTCACCTGGTTTCCATAAGAACCATGTCACTATATCTCTATCCAGCCAGCCCTGCCATATATTTGGTTCCTGTCAGGAAAGAGCAAATAGAGAGCTGTTTATTCTCAGGTAACATTTGAATTTGGGGCTTCAACTCTTCCAGCAGCACTCAGAATATGGTGAGAGTCATGTCCTCAAAATATATCTAGGACCCCTTCTACACTGTAATAAATGGAAGTCTATCCCATAGCACACTGCCAGTCTATACCCAGCCTCTACAGCTGAACAAAAGCTTTACAGACATACCTCAAATCCCTAACTGTAGCAGGGACCAAAGACAAAGAGGATGCTCTGGTATCTTTTTCCTTGGAACAACAGAGCTTCCTTGCAAGTCCCACCAACCAGCCTGTGTAGTGGGCAGCTGGACTTCAGACATGGCTTGTTTCTTCTGGTTTGTGGACTGGGTTTGTGAGAGCCGCTGCTGGAGATTTGCTGAGCCATTCACTTGCAGTTTCCCTGAGACAATGAGATGGAAGAGAAGGGGCTGCTCTTCTCCAACAGGGTATGTAGCTCCCTGGCATAGAGAAGCAATGGGCCACGCTTTGCAGAACTCCAACCTTGGGTAGCCAGGTGACTGGCAGCCCCTTAGGAGCTGGGGCAGGACATGAACCCATAAGGTTTTTAGTGGCAATAAAGCACAACACGGGGATCTCCCAGTACCCTCAGGACAAAGGAGGTACAACAAACTAAAGACGATGTAATTGGTGTGAAAGACATCACAGAATAATGCCATGCTACATACAGCCTCTGAGAAAAACCATACTAAAGGACTGTTCGACGGACAAAGCTGTCCCTCACCACCCATCAGGAATACATTCAAATACCATTAGCTGGGCTTGGCATATGTGGACAGTTTCTAAACTTTAATATTTCAGATTTTGCCCGCATGTGCATCAAGTCTGGTCAACCTACATCCACCTACAACCTTATAACCACAGCAGTAATAATGTCTTTAAAACATGGTGGTTCAGCTGGTGCAGTATCCCTAGTAAGCAAGTGCTTGTTTCAGTTCAGCACCTACTTCAGGTTAGGGATGTAGTCCTTACACTGCAAGGGAGTAACACACAGCTAGACGGTAGTACTTAAAACTGCTCCATGCAGGTTTCTGAGAGTATGTCCTAATTTCATCTTGTATCTAGCCTAAATGGGAGCATTCTATGCAATATGAGATGCAGCACCTGCAGAGAGATTTGCACCAGTTAAGTCAGTTCAGTGTAACCTCGGCAAATGTCATTTAAGAAAAGTCCAAGATACAGCCATAAAGTCTTTGACATGCTTAGTCAGAGGCTCATGTAGCACTGCTTGTTATTAGTTATTGCATATATGAGAGCAGTGTAAAAAAGGAAGAGGCAACCTCCAGTTCTTCAGGCACGCAGTGGATGCAGCAGCTTCAGCTGTGCTACAATAATTACCATGAATGCTAGACAGGATGAATACAAAGTACTTGATAAGAAAAAACATCAAGCATTGCATTTTTTTAGCAAGGTTTCCTAAGGACTGTCTTGTGTGATCTTGGGGGCCTGCTCTGGCTGTGTCTGTCTCTCTCCTCCTTCTCAGTAACTTCCCAACTCATTGACCATTTTCCACCTCACCTGGCTGGAGGGAAAAGGCCTCAGAGATGACGTCTCTAAAGACTTTGTGAGAAAAAGCATACTGTCTTCTCCTACCCTGGGGGCAGAGAGACATGGCAGTACCCAAGAGCAGAGAGTGAAATACATTTTTTGCATCTGTAGAGCAGAGGAGGTTTAGGAAAGGATGGGAAATGAGGATGTTTTAACGAACCTTAGACTAGTGTCTCTTTCAGACTGAATCGCTGCCTCTGACCTGTTTTGGCTTGCAGTTTGTTACTGCTTGGTTACAGCAGGCGAAGGAATGGTAAGCCCTAAAACTTACTTACTTTATTCAAATCCATCAGCTTGCATAAGAAAAGATACTACTTCTCCCTTCAAAAGTGTTCATATTCCATCTTTAAACTGACCACAGCACTGCTGTTAAATTGTTGTCATCTTCTGTTTCATGTGCCATATGCTACCTTATGCTCTCAGTATGTTTTCAGATGCTGTCAGCTAGTTAACCTGTGTTGAATTCAGTCTGTAATCTGGAGATAAGAAGATCTGTCTCCCACGTGTGGCCCATTAAACTATCTAGAAAGGGTTCAGGTACAAGTATTTGGTGGAGCAGGCTTCTTAAATAATTTGGTGCTGTGGACAAGGACCCATGACTCATAACTCAAATGGACAGTAGGATGCGTGTGCAAACTTTGGGTTGTTTATTTCCAGATTGTTACACTGCTGGATTTTCTTTAAAACTTTGTCTCTTCTCCAATCAGTAACTTCCTGTCTTCCTTCATGAGATGTGTTTGTCCCAGACATTTCTGAGGAGATGCAAATGCCTGTGCAGAGACGGGACAGTTCTGAGAGGGACAAATCAGGGCTGTGAAGAAGACACTGCCACCCCAGGGAACTCCTGCCTGACTTTAAGGAAATCTTGTCAAATGTATTCTGCTCCCAAACAAAGTCTGTTGATGTTTATGCTTGCTGTTGTGTTTATAAGGTCTGTGATTCTGAAGCTAAGTTAGGTGTATACACTAACATCCACCACTGACTTTATTGGCAGTTACATTTGGTCCAGATTTTTAGCAGATTAGGGGCAAACTCCTGCCCTGGAAGGACTTTGCCATCACCTTCAGTGGAACTTCACCACAGATAAGTGACCATCAAAAAAGCCTCAAGAACCTTGTTAAAAATCCTAAAATACCATTATGTTTGTCAAGTACAGTCAGCTCTGGTTAATCACACCCTGTTTGCAAACATCCAGTTTTATCAGTTTTAAAAAAATAAATGTCAAATCTTGTTCACATGTCCTATTAAACTAGTTTCTGCTTTAATCTGTGGGATGCTGAGACACTGCTAATAAACCGAGCATGATTTAATCAGCTCTGACTGTTCTGATCTAACATGCACTTTCACTTGGAGGCTGATTACTTGGCTATCCATAGAATACTCATTGATCCTACAAGATATTCAGTTCTCCCTCTATACTTGCCAGAGATTTCTGCTGGAATTATAGGAATTGTTGCCTGACATATATAGAAGAATAATATTAACCTTTCCAAATGTTTTTAGGAGTAACAAAGCAGAATCAATTTATGATCTATATTCAAACAAGTTTTTCAAAACTTATGCAGATTGTTTGTTGTTTCTTCAAGCGTGGGGGAGATTCCCTCTCTCCAAGGGATGGCTGCTAAGGAGCGAATGTGGGACACAGCTCTAAATATTCCTCTTGTGTAGGATGCTCACTCAATGATCAAAGGCATTTGTGGTTAACAAATTTTAATTTTGCACCTCTCTCTAATTTAAAACTGAAGAGTCATTTGAACGCCAGTAGTGCCAATCAGTATTTTTCTGCTACTGCTGTTGCTTGCACATGTATTTTACGACCTTACCTATCTCAGGTTTGCCTGGCTTTTGTATGTTATTCGAATATCCTTTGAGTCTGCTTATGTAAGGAATGCTAATTGAGAGGAAAAAAAATCATACCAGTTTACAGAAATGTTTGCAAATGTGGGTCACCACTTTTGCCTGGATTTTTGCAACTGAGCTGCAAAATTTGATCATTGACATAGTGTAATTGTAATCTTATTTATTTTGACTTTTCCTGATTTTTTTCTAATCATTGAGAGTTTCACTACCAGCTGCTGCAATGTCTACTGTAGCACTGATGATTTTTAAACCTAACTGGGTCAGCTTGCTTTGTTGGCAGGTTTTAACTATAGCATGAAAGCAGATTGACTCAGTAGCCTCTCTCTGACTTGCTTGGATTAAAACCCCGGTATGAGGTGTGTGCAGATGGTGCTTCCGCAGAGACCCACAGCCCAGCCAGCAAGGGCCTGGGCTGGGAGAGGAGGGGGCTGTGCTGAGTGGTCCTCACTGCAACCGTGCCACTGCAGCAGCTCTAGGCAGGAGAAGCTGCAACACAGTCACATTCAGCTGAGCTTCAGGTGTAAGAGTGAGCCCATCTAAGCCACTGGGGTGACTTGTATGTTTAAAGATACGTGTGGCAGAACAGTTTTCTAGGCATTGGGACTTCATGGTTTTAGTCTGATACTTGCTACAAAGGCCACCAGAGTCAGTTAAAAGATCCCTGCTGTCTCCCACTTTGCAAATATATTCAGATGTGTGCTTTTCACCACTAGCATTTTTGATAAAAAAAGGAAAAGTAACTTACTGTTGGTTTTTCTGTCAAGAACTAGGTCGTTAAAAGTTTAGCATTAGCAGATTAAGCTATTTCAGTGCAAATAAACAAAGTAGTTATATACAGAAACTTTCTCATTAGTAAAACACACTTTTTTCTCACATATCACTCCAGAGAGCTCTTTTTACCAGGCTATACCATTACAGACAGAGGGGGAAATGATCAGAAGATTACTATATACTCTTTTGAAATATTCTTTTTAAATTAAAGAAAATTTGTTACATAACATATGAGCAAGCAGCCTCCCATCCCCAAACCATGTGTCGTGCTTGATTTTCTCAACATTTACAGAAGGTAAAATTACTAGGTTTTGTGTTTCAGTGTTTTTCTTCCATTGAAGACAATGGAAAAAACTCCTATTAATTTTGTGGGAGCATGATTTGGCCCCTACTGACTTTATTTCTCTCTTTTTCACATCTTTCTTTTGCACAGCAGGCAACATTATAGCTTCCATACAAAGGATACAGCCTGAAAAATAGCACTTTGACTAAGGAAGGAGAACAATTTAAAAATTAATGGAGAGAACTACTACTTTTCTGTACATACTGTACAGTACACAGCTCTGAAAATTATAGTTCCTATTATTTTAACACACCAAAGCCTTTATTTTTTTAAAGGTGTTCCTTTCCAGTTTTTGTTCTTGTTAATAATTTAACAGTTTTAAGAAGATGCTGTAAAAGTAATTTATTTCATTGTGTCTGTTTCTCTACAGTGAAACAGTTTCCAAGTTTGTTTGTTTGTTTGTTTTTCTTACTTTGAAGGGTGGAAAAGGGAATGTGTCCTCTGATTATGCAGATTTCCCATATAATCTGTCTTAAGAATTTATAGCCTAAAATATCACAACACTTCACTTAGAGATTATATAATGGAGGAAAAGGAAGGGTCAGAGAACATCCCTCAGAAACCAGCTCCCTGAATTTCTTTCCTGTTCCTGTGTGTCAACCTGGTGAGGCCGTAACACGAGGGAAAGATGTCCTGGTTAGCCAGTGCCATGTTAGACTGTCTCTACATTTGCTGCTAAAGGTCATTTCAAATGAGGTTATTTGACCTGAAGAGGAATTTAATGGTAAGAAGACCTTTATTTTCATAGTGTTGATCTATGTCCAACTAGCAAACTGTGGTTGATACTGCGCCCTCCCTTGGGGCTGACTCTAACAAGATGCAGCACTCACCAGATCCCTGCTTGGTCTCCATAGGGTTTTGCATAGTGGTTTCTGTGTAAAATTATACTGTTTCTGGGAAAACGACATGATCTATGTCTCTTTTGTTTTTAAGGAACGGGGTCCTTTTTCCTGCTGCTGAAGCTCTCTTTTGCTGTCTTCTCTCTACTGTCTCTCTTTTTTAATTCCTAGCTTTCTTCTCCCCCCATCCTGCACCCAATAACCTTCTGTCTACTCCTGAAGGTGTGGCCCACCATTTTAACTCAGAAGTTAATAGCCTTGCAGCTGCCTGCAGGCCGGTAGCCTAACTCTGCCTCAGGTCCTCCCAGAAAGCTGGCCATGGTGTGCTGGAGTGTTACTTCTCTCTGTGCCACCAGTCCCACCCACAAAACTCAGGAATTCGGCTCCTCTTGTCATTGAATTCGCTGCTGCTTTCAGTGCATCACTCAGTGTGAGGCTACAAGCTTTCTTGTGTTGTGCCACCATTATCAATGCATTGGTTGAAAATGTGAAAACCAGTGTGTTCAACCAAGACAGCCTGATCCTGTATTGCAGTGGCTCAGGAAAAGGCTCATTCCAACAGACTGGCTAGCTGAGGCTGCAGCTGAAGTCAGGCCTCTTTCCTCTGTTCATGTTCTTTGCATCTTCTTTCCCTGTTCAGTCTGAAAATACTTCTCTGCCTGTCCTTATACTTCTAACTTTTCTCTCCCCACACGGCTTGACTGCTGATGCCTCTGAGAATCATCCAGCCATGCAGGCTGTCTGGCAAGGGCACAGCCTCCACCAGCAGCATCACTGCCCAGCAGTCCACCACTGGCCTCTGTGCGTTTTTTGCAGAGCAGCTCTGCATTAAGGACCTTTGCTGGAGGGTCTGTGGCTCTGCTGTGGTTGCAGTCTGCAGCCCATGGCTATGGGAAAGCAAGTGCTTGCATGGCAATGCCAAGTTTTGGGGTCATGGGTAACACCACCCCGCCTCTGCAGCCCCATGGTGTGTAATAGCTGTCCCACATCCCAGCCACGTGGTCCCTTCCTGAGGACCCCCCCCTCAGTGAGGGCAAAGCCAAAGGGCAGCGGCAGTGAGCCATTGACATAGCACTGCCCACCAAGGTCTTGGACCTGCACCCAGCAAAGTCAGCAATAAAACTGCTGGTAAATGGGACAGGGTCTCACTGGATGGTAAGAGACAGAAAGCGTGTGACTATTATGCTATGTTTTGGAAAGCAAAATAAAAGCAGTTTCTGACAATGACAGTTATTTTATATCCTGGTTGGTAAAAGAAACCATATTATAAATGCACAGAAAGAAATGAGGGTACTGCTCCAAAAGTCTAACTTTCATACAGGAAATGTGCATGAAAACTAATATCTATTATGTAGACCAATATTTTTCAGGCCATACCAGATAGATAGAAAACTTCATTTTGAAAGGTTGAGTCAATACAGTTGTTATTAAAGGCCATTCTAGTACGTACTGTGCTTCAACCAAGGGGCCACACAAAAACTTCCTGGGTAAGTAAAGCAAAAACTTCAAAATATCTAATAAAACTTTGAAACCCATTTAAATATTAAGTTATTGGGTCCCATTTTCCTTTCAGCTGTGAAGGTTTGCATCAATGGCATTGCACTGCTGTGGCAGAGAAATAATTTGAGTGGTTTTTTTAATTATCTTACAGTGGAATAGAAGCAGAATTAGTTAAAACACAGAATCATAGGAAAACAAAATAAATTTTAAGTCAATTGGGTCAGTGCCAAATGAAAGTTAATGGCAACTTTTTTTGATCCACCCAAGAGCTGTCTCATCTAAATGATTGCTGTCCTTCTCCACATCAGAAGAGCTTGTGACTCATATTCATTTCCATTCTTAATCTCATACATAGGCATGGCTTCATAGTTCATAGTTTCTAATATGAACCTATTTCATACAATGTTTGAAAAATGTTTCAACTTGTACAAACTTTATACAAATCCCTTCACATGCTGCACAGAGTAAATACAAGCTCAGTGACTATAATACCCTAAGGAAATCTGTGACTATAAAAGGTTCCTAAATTTCTTCTTGGATGGGATATTCCAAAACATTTAAGTCATCAGGGAACACATATTTCATTGACACTGAAATAATGAGCACGTGTTAGAAAATTCCATTTCTTGCCAAGAAAACTTTGAAACGGCTGTCTAAAAGCTATCTACATGCCCAAAGAAATACAACCCTAAATTTCCATATTCTGGTATCTGTAATTTAACAATGAAATGACAGAAATCTCATTCTTGCAATAATGCATTTAGACTAAATATAGAAAATAAGCGTATTTGTTGCACAGTGAATCTGGTAATTTGAAAAATAATAGTAAGTTACTTGAGCTACAGGAAAAAATGTCCAGTGGTGGGTTGACCCTGACTGGACGCCACATGCCCACCAAAGCCCCCCTATCACTCCCCTCCTCAGCTGGACAGGGGAGAGAGAATATAACAAAGGGTGCATGGGACGAGATCAAGACAGGGAGATCACTCAGCAATTACCATCATAGGCAAAACAGACTCAACTTGGGGAAATGAGCTTAATTTATTACCAATCAAATCAGAGTAGGGTAATGAGAAATAAACAAAATCTTAAAACACCTTCCTCCCCCCTCTTTTCTTCCCAGGCTCAACTTCACTCCCAATTTTCGCTAACCCCCTGAGAGGCGCAGAGGGATGGGAACTGGGGGTTGTGGTTAGTTCATCACACGTTGTCTCTGCTGCTCCTTCCTCCTCAGGGGGAGGACTCCTCGCATCTTCCCCTGCTCCAGCGTGGGGTCCCTCCCACAGAAGACAGTTCTTCATTAACTTGTCCAGCATGAGTCCTTCCCATAGGCTGCAGTTCTTCATGAACTGCTCCAGCTTGGGTCCCTTCCACGGGGTGCAGTCCTTCAGGAACAGACTACTCTAGCATGTGTTCCCTGCAGGGCCACAGGTCCTGCCAGAAGCGCCCTCCAGCACAGGCTCTCCACATGGTCACAGCCTGCTCCGGGCATCCACCTGCTCTGGTGTGGAGTCCTCCATGGGGTGCAGGTACATATCTGCTCCACTGTTAGCCTCCATGGGCCACAGCGGGACAACCTGCTGTACCACAGTCTTCACCACAAGCTGCAAGGGAATCTCTGCTCCAGCGCCTGGAGCACCTGCTCCTCCTTCTTCACTGACCTTGGTGTCTGCAGGGTTGTTTCTTTCACAGATTCTCACTCCTCTCTCCGGCTGCAGTTGCACAAATTTTTTGCACCTTCTTAAATATGTTATTACAGAGGCACTACCACCATCACTGATGGGCTCAGCCTTGGCCAACGGTGGGTCCGTCTTGGAGCCAGCTGGCATTGGCTCTACCAGACATCAGGGAAGCTTCTACCAGCTTCTTGCAGAAGCCACCCCTGTAGCCCCCCAGTACCAAAAACTTACCATGCAAACCCAATACATTTATTAGCAAACATTTCAGTTCTGACAAAATCCTGATTCTTCATTTGTTTTTAATAACATTTGTCCCTTTGTGTTTAAAATATGGGGGGGTTGTTGAGGTTTTTTCGTTCTTTGACTTGCCAGCACATACCTAGTAAAAAAAACAATCTCAGAAAATTCAAATTAACATATCTGAAATATTTTTATTTAGAAATAAATGTAAATGTAAATATAAACATAAATCTATGTTATAAATATATATTAGTAGTATGCACATGCATACACATACACATACACATATACATATACATACATATACACATACATATTCACATACATATACATATACAAACTGGCTGACCCCAGGTGTGCCAGGATCAGAGATTAACATCACAGCATTGACAAAGAACAGCAATGACGTGGTTACAAGAAATGCAGAGGAAATAGAGAAGAAATCAGGGCAAAGTCATGTCTCGCCCACCTTTTTGCCTGCTTTGATTTCTGCAGTTGCTGGGAATTCATGAGAGCCTACAGGGACCATTACAGGTCCCTGAACAATATTTGCAATAATGCAGTTGACAAAGGGACATGCTTTGGTCAACATCTATGAGAAATGTCGATTTGTGTGGCAGACACTGAATGCTATCAATAAGCAAAGAATTGGCTCAAGTTTTCATTTTCTTTCCATCCTTTCCCACTGTAAGAGGCTTTTAACAATAGGCGTACACTAGCTCCTGCATCAAAATGGTGTGCGTGCGAAGGGTGTTGGTTGTAGTACTGCTTGCTCAGGTGTGCAGGGTCACATCAGAACAAGCAAATGCCGGAGAGCTATATGGAGCACACAGGAACATCTAGGACCTAGAGCAAAGAGGGCCAGGACTCTTTTTCTTCTCTTCTTCACATCTTCATGCCTGTCATGTAGGACTTTGCTTCAGTAGTTCTGGATCTTTTCCTAGCAATAACCAGGAAAGATTCAAGAAGGATCCCACTGAAATTAACTTCTAAATCATACTGACTTTGGTGGGAGTCAAGTTAGACCTAAATGCAGACGTGGAAAAGCACACAGTGATGATTTCTCATGTTTCTGTAAAGTGTTGGACCCAAAGCTTGGGGTACTCAGTGCTTTGGGCTGAGCTGAACTCTCCCAGTTAACACTCCCAGTTTGGAGCTGGGAGGGGTCTCTCTGGAGCAAGTCCTCACTCACTGGACAATTACAGCCCAGATTGAAACTTCAAAGTGGGGCCTGAAAAAAACAGAAGTTCAAGGTCTGTTATAACAATCGACGTGTATAAAATTGTGAAATGGAAATGAAACTAGTTTGGGTGGAAACAAGCACTGATGGACTACACTGAAAATGCGTTGGCGGTTCCTGTGAATGGAGAAAGCCCAAGTCTGTAAGTGGAGATGGCCCTTTCCACATGGGCCTTGTAACCCTGTTACGGGAGTGGTACTGATTCATTTGCAGGTCTTTCTTTTTTCATTCTTGGAACTAATTCCTAACATCTTTTGCATTCATGCACCAAACATTGGTAGAGAAAAGAAGTATTGCAGTCTGTTGAGTGCTTTATATGAGTTTTAAGAATTATCTACTGTATTTACACAGTTGACCTGTGTGAATATAAAAGCATGGCTCTGGCTATGGTCTGCTGGATAAATAAATATCAATGTTTGTATGTTTTTGAAAGAGATTTATTCTGGCTTTCTGCTAAATTTTGTGCTAGTTAACAGGAATATTACAGTACAAGAAAAATCTTCCATATCTTTAAAGTATGAGCATAGATGATCTTTAAAAAACTGTTTCTGCCATTAAACTAGGAAACTTAAAAATTGTGTTGTAGCTTGGTGGTCTGAACAGGGTTCTGGGAATGGGGCAGCTTTCAAGGTTCTGCTTTGGGATGTGGCAGAATGCTTTGCTGGTCCTTCGTTTTAGCTACCCCCAAAAGCTTTAGGCTCCTAGTGCAACTGTGCTGCACCTGTGTGAGATTGACCACTTTTTACTCAGGATTGCACATTTAGAGGAAAACTCATGCATTTTTATTTTGGTAACTGACTCTCCACTCAGTCAGGAGGCTGCTCTGCCACATTTCTCAACAATTTGATTGCAAAATCTGATATAAAAGAGGCAGTAGGAGCACACATCAGAGGCATGGAAGGCAGAGGGGACTAACTCCTTCTCTTACTACATGCATTCAGAACACCAGAGCACTTTTAAGGTGTCCTAATCTCCTGCTTTTAGATTTGTCACATTTGTTAGCAGGAAGAATAGCTTGATTTTAACCAGCCATGTAAAAGTCATGCTTACTCTAGTCAATTCATGTAAAATTCAGATAAAGGCTTTTATTTCCAATTTCCAAAACAGTCAGCATGAGTTTAAAAAAGATTATTTTGGAGAACAGAAATAAAACTACCCCTAGTTTGCATTCCCCCAAGATCAAAGCTCAGAGGTCTCCCTTAATCTACCTGTTTGCAAAAGAGTTGATGCTCCTCCTTAGAGCACCTTAGAATAAGGGGCAAATATCCCCTCAACACTTGTGATTCACCATCTGCATTTCTCTATCAGCTATCTTTATCTATTGAAACTTCAATTCAATATCAGTTTGTACATTAGCAGCCTGGCACAAACAGCTAGATAAAGTGTGTTCATTCCACTCGTTACTGGCTTTTGATTGAAGTCAGACGTGATGGTGGTCCAGAGATCTGTGCAATAACAGGTTTGGGGTGATTGAGACACAGCAGAAGGGAAATGGCAGATCTGGGGCAGAGAGAGAAGCCGCCTGGGGTCAGCCAGACTGTGTGGGTTAACACAGTGGCTCAAACAAGCCTGCTTTAATGGGGCAGACTTGTTCTCTCCAGCTCACCCTGCACACGACACTGGGGCAACGATGAAGCTGAGAGGTGGTGTGGTGCGAGAAGCTGGCTCGGGGTCTCTGAACTGCCTGGGCTCCAGATTGTGCCCGTCTGTCCATCTAGATTCTGACAATTAAGTACTGCTGCTGCAAAAGGTCTCTGTCTGAGGTCTACAAGAGCATTTTCCCTGGCATCGCTAACTACCAGCATTCTTATTGGGAATACCCCCGTTTCCAGCAGCTCTCACTTCACCTCTGTGCAAGAACGTAGGAGCTGATGCTCAGTGGCAAGCATCTGACCAGAAATACAGGACCTCACAGTGAATCTTCTTGGACCTGTTTTGCAGAAATCAGTGAAGCAGGCAGTCAGCCCCTCTAAAACCTCCTCACAGGCCTGACCATGGGCTTTGCTGCTTCACCCCAGGCGCCACACCGTGCAAAATCCTGGTGTGAGTGATGTGAATGCTGTAACGGAATCTAAAATCCATGAAACGGCAATGTCACCTCAAGACAGTGGGCTACATTTTGCATTTCATCTCCTACAGTGCAAGACCTTAACTCGATGGATAGCCAAATATCACTCCTCCTCTTGTGCCTGTTGCACATAAAGAGAAATGTGAGAGAAAAACTTCCCTGTTTAAGGCACCCTGTAACCCAATGGAAGTTTTATTGGGCTGAAAGCTGGAATTTCGAGGAGTATCTTCTCCAAAGACTGTTGCTAATATTTCCACAAGGCACCACTGTCATTACTGAGCTGGGCTTTATGTTCATCTGCCAGGAAGAGAACCCAGGTCTTTAAAGTGACATATCTAAGTCAATTCCCTCTGCATGGCAAATTGAAATTCCCATTTACACAATCTGCCACCCCGACTCTAATCCCTCGTCTGAGAATATAAGCAAGGTATCCTGACACCAAACATTACACATGGTTCCCCTACAGCTAATTTACCTCTAGCATGCAGCATATGTTCTGTGGGTCTCTAAGGACTGCTCTGTGCACTGCATAACCATCTAGGTGCTCCTCCATGTGGTATCTACAGTGTTTCCGAAGGCTCCATGTCTGTTATTCCCATTGGATGCAGCAGAACTGCATGGGCCTTGGAAATTAAGCTACTGCTTTTTTACCCAGAGGAATAGTCCCTAACTTGGAGTAAAATGTCTTCAGCTCTGTATTTAGATTATAACTTCATTCAGCAGGGCTGTTATGCCAACATTTTTCAACCAAATCTCCTTGTCCTGGTGCATTTACATGGCCAATTTGCATTCACTGGATGTCCACCAATTGCCTCTGCAGCTTCTCAGGATGAGAAGTGCTAAGCAGGATGCCCTGCTAAGCTCTCCTGATAGCACTGGGAACACAGAGGTTCATGTCTTTCACTGTTCTTCAGCTGGCACCAACTGTTTCTTAAAGTTGAAGGTGAAAAAAAATAAATACAGCAGGTGTAATGGTGGTGCAAAGTTTCTGCAAATACACGAGTTAGTTTCTTGTGTCATTTGCACCAGACACCACACATGGAGGTGCAGGAAGTTTGGCAGACCTCTCTTCAGATCAGTGAAGGCAGCAGGCAGCTGCTTGTTTGGGCCTGAGCGCCACAGGGCACTGAGGGAAGGGCCTGAAGTTGCATATCCCCAAATCCTCAGTGACAGAGCAGTCCAGTGTGAGTTAAATAGAGAGTGTCACCTGAGAGACTCAGCTTTGACAATAAATTTCCTTGCTTTCATGGATCTAAAGTAAATCAGACTTTACAATGTACCCCTTAATGTAACTTTAATGCATTTTTTGTGCATTAATTCCCTTCAGGTCCTTTCCTTGTCATTAATATCGTCTATTGGCAAACAAAGAAGGATTTCTTAGAAGAGAACCTTGCCAGCTGAGGAAAATGTTTGACTTGCCTCAGTGTTGCCAAGCAGTTTTGTTTGCATTTTTCAAGGACATTTGAACAAACAAAAGTATATCTCTGCAAATTTAATTTTGTAGCCAGTGTCCCTGCTTGCAATCTTGCAGTGTACCCATTAGTTTCAATGTCTGTAATTAAAAATTGCGGGGAGTATATGCAGGATTAATAGCTCCTAATTTTCACTGATGAGTTCTAAACACTGATCAGTAAAGGGTTCACAGAACTGGCTTTCCCTACACTTTGTTTTGCCTAGTGCTGGATTTTATCTGAGAACCTTGTTCACTTTATCACACACATGGGTGTTTACAACAGCTATATTGGCACGGACTAGATACAGGCAGCATTTCAGAGTCCTGTGTCTGCGCTGATTTGGTGTACAATACTTGTACCTCTCACAAATTCAGATTCTGGGCTCCTGGGAGCTGATTACAGGAGAAGATTAAAAAGGCTGTCTTCCACACACATGTTCAGAAGCAATGGATGGCATCTGCAAGACTGAACCAGCACACATCTGCTCAGAAAAGAGAAAAATATCCCCTAATTAGAAGGTTACTGTCATTAGGTACACGGGAAAAACTTTGGAAATGCTATGTATGGCCACATCCACACATACATATATACACATATATATATATACACACAGGCATATGCTTATATATGTGTATGTATGTGTGTTTATATATTTAAATATGTGAAGTTGTATGTTTAAAAAAGACTTTGTTGACACAGAAGGGTGAGGCACCTTCTTCCTTTTAGGCATTCAGCAGCTGGAAAAGGCACCCAGACTGTCTACATCAGGTCACGGGGAGAAGCAGGAGGCCCTGGTGAGGCTGAGCACTCCCAGCAGGATAAGGGGAGTCATGAAAGTCTATGGGCAGAATGGGTGACACAGGTAGGAGGCAGGGGAGGGAGCGGGAAGGCTGATGCCTAGTCCTCCTCTAAAGGTTGTTTATCCACTTTATGCACTGGCTACATAAAATAAGTAAATAGTGACAGAAGAGCAATAAGAATGCAAGGNGGTTCACAGAACTGGCTTTCCCTACACTTTGTTTTGCCTAGTGCTGGATTTTATCTGAGAACCTTGTTCACTTTATCACACACATGGGTGTTTACAACAGCTATATTGGCACGGACTAGATACAGGCAGCATTTCAGAGTCCTGTGTCTGCGCTGATTTGGTGTACAATACTTGTACCTCTCACAAATTCAGATTCTGGGCTCCTGGGAGCTGATTACAGGAGAAGATTAAAAAGGCTGTCTTCCACACACATGTTCAGAAGCAATGGATGGCATCTGCAAGACTGAACCAGCACACATCTGCTCAGAAAAGAGAAAAATATCCCCTAATTAGAAGGTTACTGTCATTAGGTACACGGGAAAAACTTTGGAAATGCTATGTATGGCCACATCCACACATACATATATACACATATATATATATACACACAGGCATATGCTTATATATGTGTATGTATGTGTGTTTATATATTTAAATATGTGAAGTTGTATGTTTAAAAAAGACTTTGTTGACACAGAAGGGTGAGGCACCTTCTTCCTTTTAGGCATTCAGCAGCTGGAAAAGGCACCCAGACTGTCTACATCAGGTCACGGGGAGAAGCAGGAGGCCCTGGTGAGGCTGAGCACTCCCAGCAGGATAAGGGGAGTCATGAAAGTCTATGGGCAGAATGGGTGACACAGGTAGGAGGCAGGGGAGGGAGCGGGAAGGCTGATGCCTAGTCCTCCTCTAAAGGTTGTTTATCCACTTTATGCACTGGCTACATAAAATAAGTAAATAGTGACAGAAGAGCAATAAGAATGCAAGGTGTTCTTATTACAGACCATGCCTTCCCTGTCAGTGTTCACTATGGTAACCCCGTCTCCTTAATCTTTGACCAAAAAGAACCTAGGCTGTGGTAGGTAAGCCTCACTTCTCAAAAGAAAATGAAGACTCTAAGGCAGAAGTGGAAATTATAACTGGGTCTTGGGGAAAGAACTAATCACTCTGCTAGGACAGAAAAGATAAAGAAGCAACTCCTTCCTCCAGCTGTTTTATGAAATAGAAGCTGCCTTTATGTGTATGTGGAAACCACCTCTATAGGTTTGGCTCAGAAGTTTGGAGAAAATCTACTCAATATTGTCCCTGGAGATCACAGGGGCTGCACAACTGCAAGGACCGTCTGGAAACCACATGGCCTTGCTCAGAGGAGGGTCAGCTTCAAAGTCAGATCCAACTAAGTAAACCCTGTCACAGTAGAGATGGTTTTCTGCAGATGCAGAACTTCTAGGACGATTTTAAGTTAACAAAAAATAAAAAGACAGGTTGGGACAGTAATTACTCAAGTGAACCCGACAGCATCTCCTGTTACCAGAAGAAAAGAAAATTCCTTTATATTATAAATGCATTATTATCATTCTTACATTCAATCTGCTTCAGAAACATTGGTCCAAAGGCCGCTTATCTTGCTCAGGCATGTGAACTCCTCTCACAGGCACATTAAGCTCTTCATGAGTTAAATGAGAATACAGCCAATAAAATAGTCCCCGCAGAGTTGCTGCTCTCTACCTGAGGGTTCAGTGTTGCTTTGAGGTTAACTTCATTCTGTTCAGCAAAGATAGGGTGGTGAGCAGAGCTCCGAGTGGACACGTGAAACAGACAGAGCTGAGCGCCCAGAGCTGGGAACATGGAGGCTGAAGGTGGGTAGTAATTAACAGACACCTTCTGGGCTATGTCACTTCTGTCTATTGCTTCAGATAACTTCTGTTACTCCCTGCCAAACAACTTCTGTAACTCTCCTGACAGTGAGATGTCCCAGATGGATGGGATGACAGATGTTGGTGTGATGGAGGTTGAGCTGCAATAGCCATACATTAACTTGCTCTGGCACAAAGTGCAGGAGTAGGTGCATGAGACCACATTTAGTTCTCCTCTCCTTGGATAACTCAACTATCATGCTCCTGGGAAAGGGTCCTGCTGCTGCAGGTCACACCTGGGACCCTTATGTCCTCAGGTTTAACCAGGTGACTGGAGGAGTGGTGAAAGGAGACACTGAGTGTCTGACTGTTGAAGAACTGCATATGGTGCCCTGGTGATGAACAGGCTGAGCAGCTCTGATGAACAGCAAACAAAGAAACCGAAGGTGACAGGAAACTGGACCTGGGAAGAGGGAGACTGGTTGTCATGTCTAATCAATTATTTCCTTATATCACTTCACTGGCAGAAAACTGGGCAAGCGAGATCCTGTCAAGGTCAGCATATTGGTTGCTGAGGCAAAGAGTTCACATGTTAAAAGCTTCAGCAGCTGAAACAGATCTTAATCTGCATTACACAAGTACACACAGCTAAACTGCACAGCGGGCAGAAAGGTTGGCTGGTCCCAGTGTGAAGCATCGTTGGGGGTTCTGCGTGTGGCTGCAGATCCAGCATACCCAAACACCCACATGCATATGCATATCAAACACAGTTAATGGTAGATAATAGCAAAATTTAATTAGCTTTTCACCTGTTCTCTTCAAAGCATGTGCATTTTTTAAGTCAACTTTCATTTTTTTATGAAAAATTTTCAAAAGTCGCGTTCTTGTGTCAAGCTCTAGGTTTCCATGTAAGTTCAAGGTAATGATTGAACTTGGCATGTCTGCCAGCTGTGTTGTTGCAGTATCTACAGAGGAACATCGAAGGTCTGTGTTAGTTTGAGACTCACAAAAAGTAATTCATTATGCGTAATGGTGATGTTGGCAGTGCATGCCAAATGGTTAAATCTAATGTAGCATACAGTTTCATTAAGGCACAACAAAATTAATCTATCCCTTCCCACCAGGAGGTTTAAACAAAAGCAATGGGGAAGGAGATGCATGTAAAAAGCAGCAATTCATTAATGAAATGAAGACATGTAAAATAATTAGGCTTATAACAATAGATTAGAGGACTAAATTAACCCTTTTATTTTCAATGCAATATGCACAGGTCAGAACCCTAGAGTTGGGCGTTATTATGTAAATGCAATCTTAAGTGTCTTCTAGTTTCCTTCCAGGGAAAAGATGCACAAGCAAATCAAAATGAAGCCACTAGTTTCTTTTAATAACTTTACTCTGTTTTGCAGAAACTGCCCGTGGTGACTATTTGCATTCAAACTCAGTGACATGACTTTGGATCTCCAGTGGGAAATTGCAAATCAAAGAGTTAACTCAAAGAATCAGGGAGAAAGAGCTGCCACTAAACTGGTGTACAATAACTTGTGTAATTAATAATACTGAAACTAAGGGACCAATCTAAATCAGTGGAGGGATAGAGCTTAGTACTTAGTAATGATAGTTAAAAGGGACAATTGTCTTTCCTTAATAACTCCTGTGTCCCCAAGTAACACAGCAGATTTTTTTAAACAACAGGGTGTATAAACAGTATAGATGCTGCTTGCTTAAAGGTGTAAAGGAAAGAGAAACATCTAAAAATAGGCTACAGTATTTCAGGATAGGAAAATCCCCAAATGCACAGACCTTTGAATTAACCAAGTAATCAAGAAATTCCTTGCCCTTCTGTACTTTAATTTTCTAATTTAGCTGAACACAGCAGGAGCTTTTCTCTGTACTTTCTGTTTACAGCTCTCAGCTCTGTCCCAGAGGGAAGAAATCTTCCTAACCACCCAGCAGTGCTTAGGGGACGAGGTGAATTCAGGGCACACGGAAGCCTTCAGGGGAGCTCTGCAACGACCTCAATCCCGGGGAGTGCAGGACTCCCACCCCCAGGGTTCTCTGATGGTCCACACCAGGCTGTGGAGCTGGAGTCTAGTATGCACGTAGCATTGCCTGGATGTGAGTAATGAAGCATGGATGTCACATGCTAACATTTTATCTCACTGAGCACCCAAAGCTGGAATGCCAGCATGCTTTGAAACTCATGTGAGAGTCCATGGGAACTAGCAAGTATTTAAGGCGACATTAAAAACCTCAGCGTGTAAGTTGAGAACCCAGTATTTCTCTCCACTTTCCGAAATGACCCTGCCAGCATTTAGAAAGGGAAGCAAGGTTTGCGGACAGCAGTAGTATCACCACAGGTAGCCTTGTGGGCAACATGAATTATCACCCCAAGGGAAATATATCACAACAAACCTAGCAGCAAGTCTGTACGCCAAAAAGAGATGGGGGATTCAGAAGCTCTTGGGCAAGCAGCTGCAATGGCAGAGCAGATGGTTGCACCCAGCACCCCACCATTGCAGACAAATGTAACAATTGGGGGCACACCACAAATCAGGTGGACATCACTGATACGTATCTGAAATGAGGCATTGCCCATAAGTTTTTCTATAAATTATTACTGAAGAAGGAAGATGTGGGGAGCTATACATTTAAAAGGCTTTTGTCTGAGCCAGCTGGAGCTTATCTTGTTCAGGAGCCCCTCATCCTCTGTGCTGATCACGTCTAACTCCAATGATCAGCCTGTGGCTCTGAGGGATTTCTGGGCAGGAGAATGGCACAAAGATGGGGAAGAGTGGTGGACTTAGTCTAGACCAAGGTAAATTGAAATCTTTTTGAATTGTGCTTTCCACACCAGGTTTTCCTTTATTTTTTCTACAACCACAACCATTTTAGGGGCCTGATTGTCATCAATCCAGTGTCCTTGTACCTTCACTAGTTTCAAGGGAGACATGTAACTTGAAGTGCCTAGGTACTGGTGCCTGATGTTGGAGACAAGGACATACTGATTTTATTGGGGCAGTGTTATCTTGGAAGGCAGTGACATCCTCCACTGAAGTCTCCAAGAGGAGAAGGGCAGTAAGGCGGGTATCTTCATTATTTAATGGGTCTTACTTAGTGAAATTGGTGCACCTCTTTCTGTCCTGGCCATTCTCTTATTAAGCTGCCTAAGTGAGGTATACCCATATACTTGATGAATTGGCTTTGGTGATACTGTTTCGGAGTTAGCTGACAAGTGTTAAAATGAATGGACTCCAATGTAATTCCTTTGGTAGTCACTATGTTCGTTGTTATTGATTAAGTGGGTATTTTAAAGATAAATGTGAATAAAATTTTATTTTATTTTATTTTATTTTATTTATTGAGTGGGGATGACATGTCACTAAACTGGCTCTATGCCCTCTGTATAACTTATTAAACTAAGTGGGCACTCCATAGCTGGTGACTTGAAAACTCCTGAACATAGAGGTAAATGTTGCTAGTTCATGGCTGGCAGCCAGAAGTCCTCTTTGTCTGGAAAGCTGGGATATATCAAAGCCATTCTTAATTTTTAAGGGTACAACTCCTCTTAACCTCTTAATTGCAAAGATTTGCCAACATATATCTAATATATCTTAGATAATGGTGACACTTGGGTAGAGATGCCCTACTTTAGAATAAAATAGTCTTACAGAGATAAACCAGGGGCTCCTGAGATAATAGGAGCCAACAGGGGAACACCAGTGAAAAACCTCAAAGGAATTAAGGTGCATTCCTCAAAACAGGTGACACAGCTGACAGGCCAGCTGAAGTTCCTCTGCACCAATGCACACACCATGGGCAACAAACAGGAAGAGCTGGAAGCCACCATGCTAATAGAAAGCTACAACCTAACTGCCATTACTGAAACTTGGTAGGACTAATACTGTGACTGAAGTGTGGCTATTGATGTCTACAGGTTGTTCAGAAGGGACAGGCAAGGAAGGAGGGATGGAGGTGTTGCTCTCTACATCAAGAAATGGATAGAGCATGAAGAGCTGTCTCTGAAGAACAGCCATGAGTAGGTTGAAAGCTTATGGGTAAGAATTAAAGACTGCAGCAGCAAAGGGAGCCTTGTGGTTGGTGTCTGCTACAGGCTGCCCAATCAAGGG
>VYXH01012185.1:146748-179797 GCA_013397275.1 Burhinus bistriatus | reverse complement strand
TTTTTTTTTTTTTTTGAGTAGCTTTCATCATGGAGTTGATGTATGCTGCTGGCTAGACTTTGCACTAACACAGCTCTGCATGCAAGCCTGTTGCAGTGTCCTTTGTGTAGCAGAAGAGAACTGGGCTGTGAGAACATTTTCCTTTGGGCAATTGTTGGGTGTTTTCTAAAGGTCAGCAGAAAAGTTAAAGTTAGGGCTGAGAGAAAGGGAAAGAATAGAGTGAGTTGGAGTGGGGGTGAAATGGTATTTTCAAAGGAAAGGCATCATCCTAAATCTTTTAGTATTATTTTCTCATCTATAGAGACTTTTGCCCTTATTTTTTTTCCACTACTTAAGCCAGCTCAAGGGCTTAATTTTTTTTCCAAGTTTTGTAGCATTCTTCATGGTCTTTAGATAACTGCTTTTTATACTCAAGGTCTGGTGTCTGGGAAAGAAATAGTATTACATTTGCTACAGTGGCTCCTAGAACCTGTTTTCAGGGATTGTTATTTATTGCCTTCATCATGAAATGCATATGGAAGAACAGAAATTGAATATTACTGATCTGAATTAAAGAAATGCTATCACAAGTATGGAAATAATCTAAGATATGATTAAGGACAGCCTATCTGAGGGTATGCTAAGGCAAATACAGGAAACAAATCCTACATGGTCTCTATTGAGCAGAAGTCCAAACATAGTGTCTTGCACAAACTCCTACCTCTTGGCTACTCTAAGTCCTTTGTTTCAACCAAACAGTTTGGTCTTCTCATCCATTTTCAGAATAATCAGTGTTCCCTAACTTACAATGCAATTTTTCTTTTATACTTCTCTTTCATGGGAGTTGAGTCCTCCCATATTTGAGCTTTTGTGTTTTTTTTCTTCTGAATAGAAGGCAGGAAATGCTATTGCAAAATATAAAAACATGAGCCTGTGTCCCAGCGTGCACACGTACACATGTGTGCATGCATACACACACAGAGTGCACTATCATAGCTAGCCGCACAGACTACCGGAGCCAGGGGTCTGCCTCTAGCTGCAACCCCATGAACACCAACAGCACTCACATAAAGCATCCCAGTCCTGTTCCTCCTTTCCAAAGTGAAAATTCACACACCTCCTCACTCTGTAGATACACACACAGGGTCATGGATCCCCCAAAATCCATATGGCCTCTCAGTCCATCTAATGCCCATAGCTGGACCCTGGGCCCCTTACCCAGCATGCAGGTCTCCTCCTGCTCACCAGCTAGTCCAGCTTGATACTCACTAGCAAAGAGATGCATGCACTTGCACATTTGTCTGACACTGATGTTGCACCCACGCAGTCACAGATCCCTCAACCATTAGCACAAAACCTAAATTTACCTAAAATTCATGCCCAGCCCCTGGCTCAGACCTTGTGCCTTTCCAGATGCCAGTCTCCTGCTTGCTGGCTAGTCCAGCTTGAGGTTTGCTAGTGAATAACCGCTGGTTTTGGCTGAGATAGAGTTAATTTTCTTTATAGTAGCTAGTATGGGCTATGTTTTGGATTTGTGCTGAAAACAGTGTTGATAATGCAGGAGGTTTTAGTCACTGCTGAGCAGCACTAACACACAGTCAAGGCCTTTTCTGCTTCTCACACCAGCCCACCAGCAAGTAAGCTAGGGCTGCACGAGAAGTTGGGAGGAGACACAGCTCGGACAGCTGACCTCAACTGACCGAAGGGATGTTCCATACATGATGTCATGCTCAGCCATCATAGGTTTGGGCCGGATTGGTCCAATTAGGCAGAATGATAGATATTCTCTCTCTCTCCTGCCTCTGTTCGAAGGGAAGCAGGAGAGAGAAAGAGAGACTTACGAATTTAGAAGGAACTAAACTAATTTAATGAAATATTAATAATAAAATAAAAAGGAAATAATAAAATCTATACAAAACCATACCAAGCTCCCAGGATAACAGTCACGTCACTGGCAGGCACTGGGGAAGTCCCAGACTGGACTCAGTGATGGATGGGAACTGGATTCCGGATCTGGATTCAGGATTGGGATCAAAGGCAGATGCAGAGACAGAGTCCTCCTCGGATACTGGCTATTGAAGAAAAAGAGGACTGACCCTTTGATCCCTCAGTTTTTATACGGAGCATGAGGCAAATGGGATGGAATACCCTGTTGGTCAGTTTTGGGTCACCTGTCCTGTCCACTCCCCGCAGGTGTGACCCCTCTGCTTTTCTGCTTCCAACCCTCCAATGGAGCAAATAACAAAGTTGGCTGGCCTTAGGTGTTATAGCAATAAAGATAAGCAAGAGC
Source organism: Burhinus bistriatus (assembly GCA_013397275.1). Classification (NCBI taxonomy): domain Eukaryota; kingdom Metazoa; phylum Chordata; class Aves; order Charadriiformes; family Burhinidae; genus Burhinus; species Burhinus bistriatus. The sequence continues at coordinate 177,528 of VYXH01012185.1, read as the reverse complement.
CTCTCCGCATCCCATTCCTTGGCATCAACTATAAACATGGGTCTTATCACTGAGAGCGAACAGTTTTCTGCACAACATGCTGTTAATTTCAGTAGTTGGAAGAGGCCTGGCTAAAAAGTAAAGTTATTGAACAAAATTGGTCCTGTTTTTCCTCAAACCAGGACTTTGGTATATAAAGCTGGGGGAAGTAAAAGGAAGGGGGGTTTGTTTGGAGTTATGGCATTTATCTACCCAAGTAACGGTTACGCATGATGGAGCCTTGCTTTCCTGGGGATGGCTCAACACCTGATGGGAAGTAGTGAATGAATTCCTCATTTTGCTTTGCTCGTGTGCACAGTTTTTGCTTTACCTATTAAACTGTCTTTGTCTCAACCCACAAATTTTCTCACTTTTACTCTTCCAGTTTTCTCCCCCACCCCACTGTCTGGGACTGAGAGAGCAGCTGTGTGGTGCTTAGTTGCTGGCTGGGATCAAACCACAACAATGACACATGCACGTACACATTCACAAATAAATTCACTCAGGAAAGATAAATACACCCAGGTCTCTTCAGCTGCTGGCACACAGAGCTATATGCCCTGTGACTCCCAGCTTCTTTTCCATTTGCTGATACTCACATATTGCAGCACTCACATAGGATAGTGAGGTTACACAGAAAAAAATAGTATAAGGATTTAATAAGATGATAGGCTAGACTGTATGGATCTTATGCAGGGTGCAATCAGACAAGTACAGTGACCTGCTTACATGTGATGGGCCCCTTTTACCCACCCACCCCCATTTTCCCATCTTTTTCCCTCCCTGATCCACCTGCTTCATTGCTTTTCCCTTCTCCTGAACATACCATAATAAGTTTTGCACAGTCTCACAAGCCTCCTCAAATATCCCAAAATACTTGTTTCAGTCTTGTTTCCCCCTTTATATTAGTGATAAATGCAGGCTGAATCTCTTCAAGGCAATGCCTGAGCTGCTCCTCTATGAGCCCATGCCTCAGTGGCTGATGGCTTCCGATCTTCTCTGTTGTCCCCATTGCCACCTGCTCCACAATGTTTGTGTGTGCTTAATTGTTCAGTTTCCTTCTTATTTTTATTCCTTTCATACTGAATAGTCCTTAACCAGCTGCGCTTTTATTCCACATAACCTTACAGCTCTGCCACAAGTTCTGCTGAAAATAAATACATCTGAATGTCCACAAATGAAAAAAAGAGTAAAATCTGAATTTAAAGGTATTTTAATTTTTAACATTGTGTATGCACTTTGGTTAAAACATTTAACTTACTTGGAGTTAATTGCATTTCCATAAAGTGAGTTAAACTACTTTTCTTACAGGCTTCATCTTTCTGATCTACAATGGCCCGATCAAATGTCCTTTCAAAATCATGATAAATATTGTGTTGATTTTATGAATGCATGTACAATTGTCTATGCTAACTATTAATATCTCCACCACACAACAGGAAGTCTGTATTAAAATGGAACCTTATAATCTTTTTCATATCGACAGAAATACAGGGTATACGGATTTGCAATAGTCATAGCAAGTTCTATTTTCTCATTTCTTTTTCTCTAGTAAGTTTGCAATTACAGTGTGCTTTCTTAAAGATCTTCGTAAATATAAACATGATATGTTTGTGGAATTTCATCGTGAAGTATTCTCATTACAAAAAGATTTTATTGAATTTATGTTCAGACCTATGACTACTGCCTGCTACTTAGAGAATATCGGCATAGTGTAAGGATCTGAAGGCTTTTAAAGCTTATCTTCATGGACAGACCATTTTAGTTTTTCTTTCTGTAATTAGAATCTTACAGGAGTTCTCTAAAATGAAACAAAGCAGTAAATCAAATAACATAATAATGTTCTTAATGGAAACTTTTAACATCCTGCACTTTTCCATGTGTATCACCAATGAGTCAAACTGTCTGACTATTTTTAGGGACAAGGTCACCTCTTCCACACAGCAGTATAGATCCCCACTGAAATAACTTAACTGAAGTCAAGACAATTACACCTATTTTAATCAAGAGGTATTTATAATCAGAATTAGGTTCCCCTGCATATAAAATAAAGATTAACTAATAGAAAGTCAGTTTGGCAACATGCAGGAGAAGGGTGACACCCTGAGAAATTTATCAGACCTTTGTCATAAATTTATCAGGACTTTGGACCTTTGAATGACAAAATCTACCACAGGGTTAAAAATCTTGGTTCTACAAATACTCTGTGGGAAAGTTTCATCAAAAGGTAATTCGGATTATACAAATCAATAAATGACAAGTCTGAATAAAGAATTTTCAGAGTTTTTTAGATGCAAGTTTTGAATACAGCTGCATTACAGTTCCTGTGGTAGCTATATATCATAATATAATCTATACAGTTTTTACGTTAATTCCTCATTAACCCTCCCCAAAAACTGATGAGAAAATTGGGCTTAATAAAGTTCTATTCATTTTACCTATGTAACAGCATAAGTACTTTCCAGAATGACTGTGTTCCTATTTCTTAGAAAAATAAGCGGATATTTAGCTTTTATTGTAATAATTGGATACAATTTACCTAAATGTTTTTGAGATTGACATCTATCTGGGGGGGGGGTTTATTGTTTTGGTTTTTTTTTTATTTCACTTATTTGGATTATAATTTTATTCTAAATTTAATTAGCTTTTTTGCTAAATGCTAAATTCTTTTAGAAGTAGTTTGCTTTATTTAGCTATTAATATATTGTTTGGCTTACAAATGTGTGTTCCAAGTTAGGTCTTTAGGAAGTAACAGAGCTATTATTAGTTGATTCATTCTTATGTGTGAGTAGGGAGTAATAATTTTTCAAGACCATTGCACATTAGTACACAAAGTAAGATGAGGATAACCACCGGCCATTTTGCTGCATGGTAAATTATTTTCCTTTTAATTTATTTTTTAAAACACTCAAGGTATGTTTTCTAATAAAACATGCAGTAGTCAGTATACTTAAAAGAAACATATTAATTTGCTTTCAAAAAATACAGAATAATTTTCTTATGGCAGAGAACTTTATTTTAGCTAGTTTAGCAACGTGACATCTTGAAAAAGATGTACTGATTTTTTTTCTGATGTACCATTTTGATGTACCATTTTGATGCCCTTGGTCATACAGATCAATTCATTCACTGAACAGATCATGTTGAGATTATTTATAGAGAACAATATTATTCAAAAAAGTGTATGCCTTTGTCATATATTAAGGTTTGTGAGCTTAGCAGCTTTCACACTCATTGAGTCTTTTATTTAAACAAGATGCTAGCTTGAGCACATCACAAAATCACTTTTTCTTGTTCAGTCTTAAGTCACTAGGAAACTGCATGTTACTGTTTCCTATGATGATTCCAACTCATCACTGTGCAGAATAAGATTTTCCAGTCTTTAGAGATGACCTACTTTTTTTTTCCAAACCAGTTCTTCTCATTAGACTTTTTAAAAATTCATTTTGTTGGATTTGCAATAAGTAAGATTTGTATCACTGTGTTAGCAACATGTCCACGTTATTTATTATCAAACTAATATATGTAGCATCTTTACTGGATATGTAAGCCTTTACTGGATATTTAATATAATTTTTAAATTAACAAATTAACTATTACACAGTGCAGTATCTAGATTAATTTTTACTTGGATCCTTACTTCTCTACTTTCTCATATTATTTCAGTATAGGGCAGCATCCTATGGATAAATCCTAAAACTGGCAGGGAGATCCTTAATCGTCCCTAATATTAGGAGATTCTGTATGAAGAAAGAGGAGTGACTTTACATGAAATTATTACCTACATTGTATAAGATAAAATTGTTATTTCAGATTATTAACAACTAGGATTCCTCTCCTTCAAAATTCACTGGTAAAGAGTAAAACTAACAGAAATTAACTCAGACAACCATTTGTTTTAGAACAATTTCATAGGTTGTTTAATGAAGGCCAGAAAAAAAGAGAAATTACGTTAATAAGTAATGACAAACATTATAATAAAAATCATAGAATCATAGAATCGTTTAGATTGGAAAAGACCTTTAAGATCATCAAATCCAACCAGCGTGAGCAATGCAGAATGCACGCACTTCCAAAACTTTGCATACCACATCAGCTTTTTCTGCACACATACAAGACCTTTCCAGGAAAGCCTTTGCCACCATACCATCTGCTCTATGGGTCATGGGATTTGACTGCAAGGACTGATAGGTGTGTTCCAATCACATCGCAAGTAAGGTATGTGTGGGTTTGTACTTGAGAGATATCTGAGACTTGTGGTTTCTACCTGCTGACTCTTCAGCTGTTCTTTAGTGGTGAGATCTGCCAAGAGGTGTGTTTGGCTGGGAGTACAATCAAGCACTCAAAAAAGCCATCTGAACCCAACCTGTATGTTTTCTAACATGGTGTATATGTAGGGTTCTAGTCTCATATTTCCTCAACACTCTTTCCTAATTTATATGCTCTAGAAAACAGTAAAGTGAAAAGTAAATTTGCTTTATTATTCTTGTGACTGGTTTATGTTTCTGATGACAGCAGCAAGCAAATCTACATTCAGCCTGCATTGACATCGAAGATGTACAATGCTGTGTTGTCATGCATATAATGAGTGCCAAAGTCAAATTAGACAAGAACTTCTTTAGACTGATTTTACTATGTCAGATGAACCCTAGTACTTTCTGTCTTAGATAACAGGTTCCTTGATTTTTATGAACTACTCACAACAACTGATGTTCCTGAGGTTTCAGACCTCCCTCAGCTAGGCATTATAGTGTGTACAGAATGAATAATGTTATATAAACAGAAAATTAATCAAATTCCCATTTCTTTTGGAGGCAAACCCTCCATTTAAAAGACTTCAGGCCCATCCAATTGAATTGACACATTTTTCATGCTCTGTGCCTATCTGTTGACACTAGTAAAATAAGCCTTAGTGGTCAACAGTGTAAAGAAACAGGAAAAATGCATCTCTTCACCCATCTTAGTTCTTACAATCCCTGCACGAGACTCACCGGAGGGGTTTTTTTCCCCTTTCTTCACTCTACAGTAGGATTTATTCATATATTGGTTTAATATATGACCGATTAGTGAAAAAAATGTATTCTTTTACATAAATAGTTCATCTCATCTTGAACACTTGAGGGAGAACTTCAGAAAAAGTGCTAAAAACTCTTGCAATACAGCTAGTGAATTTGGATCCCTGCTCTACCATATTTTGTTTAAAAACTTTGTTGTTTGTCTAAAAATTTGTTTAATGAACTTTAAAGGTTTTTAAGTTCCTTGTTTTCCTAAAAGCAAATGTTCTTAATTATTTAATAAAATATTCCTTATATACTGTGTGGAAACCCCTCTCTCTAGGACTTTATCTATCTTGTGCTTGTTTTCATGTAATACTATACAGCTTTCACATGCTATTAACTCAAGAACAGGATTAAAACCTGGGCAATGGGAATAGACAGAGTTTCAGTATAGTCACAACAGTAAAATGAAGGAAATAAATTGTCAGCTGTTCATGGTTTGTTTGTGGTTTCTTTTTTCTTTTTTACCTGAGTTGTTTCTATAGCGTTTCTCTCTTGCCTACTTTTGCATAGATTCCCCTAAAGCTTAATGTTTTATGCCTTAAATAAACAGAAAAGTATGCTGCCTAGATGACATAAGAGTGAAGGTTATTATTTTGCTAGGCTGAAAAAATAGCTCACAATGTTTTTTTATTTCCAAGTGTATTTGCTTGTGGCAGCTTGGAATAACTAGGGGGGAAAGTAGGAGGAATCCAGTACTGCTGAAGCTCAGAAACAGAGACTGAGGAAGAGTAAAGTCACTTGCTATAGGGTATTCCTGTCTTCTTCCCAAGGTTGTCCCACTCAATTTTTAATTGTTTTTTTTGTACAAAGTAACACTGTGTATTTTCAGTCAATATTGCAAATCAGGTAATTGTTTAACAAGCTCTTCAACTTATATTCCATCAGCTTCAAGGCTGATGTCAACACTGACAATATTATCCTTACTAATTCATATTGTCCTGATGACATTTTTAATGCTATTAGCATTTTGGTCAGGGGGTTAATATATTCCCTGAAATTCATAAACAAAACAATAAAGCTTCAGATGACATCATGTACATGTGTAAGTCATGCCTGCTAGTGCAAGTTCCACAAAGTCTTACCCAAGCTCTCAGCGACGCGTAAGACTATGAAAATGCAGTATATAAATTACTAAGCTACCACTTCTCGTTCTCTCTTTTTTNTTTTTTTTTATTAGCACATTGGAATTGTCAATAAATTTATTTTAAAAGTGGGGATTTTTTTTTTTTTAATTGAGTACATTTTTAAAAATAAAATTGCTTGGAAAATAAAAGAATTTCTCAGAAGACTTGACAGTTTAACTGATCCACTAGCAAGATTTGAAAGATATTTTCAACTTAGCTGTTCATAGTACTTTCTGCACAGTCATGTAAGTAGTCAGAGATGGTCCTCTGGGCAGTTTAGCTCACATGTATTCCTTTTCTTGAGTTCTTCCCAATAGAAGGCCAAACAAAGCAGCTAAAAATATTACATGCCTCTAGCCCTGAAGATACTCTATTTTCCTTATAATGTTCCACTTTTTCAAGGTGGAAGCAGAGGTGAGGCGTTTATAACCGAAGAAGTAACTTGTCACAATGGCATGACAAGGGAGACAGCTATTCACTAATTACGTAAATAACAAAGGGTGAATAAGAAAGAATGAACAGAGCTCATCTAATCCAGTACAAAAGTTTTCTTTCCTCATTTCCACTAGAGAAAAATGTGACTGCACTCAGAAACCTTTTTCCTGTCTTCTTCTCTACCTGGATGCCCTACCATCTCCCTGTGACTTATTCAGAACCACAGAAAAAAATAGTTGGAAGGATCCTTTGGAGGTCACCTAGGCTAACCCCTACACAAACTAGGGCCAATAAGATCAAGTTGCTTATGGATGTGTCCAGTTATCATGGTTTGAGTTTTGAATTATCTCCAGAGATAGATGGAGATTACACAATCTCTATGGGCAACCTGTTAGAGTATTTGATCGCCCCTATACTAAAAATCACTCCTAAACTATATGATCACCTTTTATAATAAAATTAGCTATATTTGTAGATGAGAGGACAGTACTAATGTCGTTCAGCGAAACTTCAGTAAGTCTTTGACAGTCTCCCAGACTATTCCTTTATCTTAGTTAGGACATTATGGCCTGAATGGATGGAGAACTACATGGTAAAAAAATTTTTGGGAGATCAGGATCAAAGGGTAGTGTTTACCATAACCAAGAAGCTAGTGGTGTTCCTCAGGGGGCCATTCAGGAACCTGTCCCATTTAATACCATAGAATCATAGAATCATAGAATGGTTTGGGTTGGAAGGGGCCTTAAAGATCACAGAATCACAGGGGTTGGAAGGGACCGCTGGAGATCATCTAGTCCAACCCCCCTGCCAGAGCCGGTTCACCTACAGCAGATTGCACAGGGTGGCATCCAGGCGGGTTTGGAATGTCTCCAGAGTCAGGGACTCCACCACCTCTCTGGGCAGCCTGTTCCAGTGCTCTGCCACCCTCAACGTAAAGAAGTTCCTCTCCATGTTTAGATGGAACTTCCTATGGTCAAGTTTGTGCCCTTGGCCTTGTTGACCTTCATGAGGTTGGCATGGGCCCACCTCTCAAGCCTGTCCAGGTCCCTCTGGATGGCATCCCGTCCCTCAGGCCTGTCATCCACTCCACAGAGCTTGATGTCGTCGGCAAACTTGCTGAGGGTGCACTCAATCCCACTGTCCATGTCACCAACAAAGATGTTAAACAGTACTGGTCCCAATACCAAACCCTGAGGAATACCACTTGTCACTGCTTGCCACTTGGATGTCAAGCTGTTGACTGCAACCTTTTGAGTGCGACTATCCAGCCAGTTCCATGTCCACTGAGCAGTCCATCTGTCAAATCCATGTCTATCCAATTTAGTGACAAGGATGTCATGTGGGACAGTGTTCAATGCTTTATACAAGTCCAGGTAGACTATATCAGTTGCTTTTCCCTTATCCACCAATGCTGTAACACCATTATAGAAAGCCACCAAATTTGTCAGGCACGATTTGTCCTTAATGAAGCCATGTTGGCTGTCACCAATCACCTCCTTGTTTTCCATGTGCCTTAGCATAGTTTCCAGGAGGATCTGCTCCATGATCTTGCCAGGCACAGAAGTGAGACTGACTCCTTTTTTCCCTTTTTAAAAATGAGGGTTATGTTTCCCCTTTTCCAGTCAGTAGGAACTTCACTGGACTACGACGACTTCTCAAATATGATGATATCAATATTAATGACCCAGAGGAGCTGACAGAGTGAATTCTCAGCAAAGTTGCAAATGACAAACTGTGAGTGAGGGAACAGCCAGCACTGGTGAGGGCAGTGCTCTGACAGTGCTCCTGGTCTGGCAGGGGGGGTTGGACTAGATGATCTCCTGAGGTCCCTTCCAACCCCTGTGATTCTGTGATTCTGTGCTGCCATTCAAAGGGACCTACACAGGATTACAGGAACCTTATGAAATTCATCAAGAATAAATAGGAGATCTTGCACCTGGCAAAGAACTTCCCCTGGCAGGAATAAAAGCTGGAGATTCACTGCAGGCTGGGGAAGCTCTGCTGAAAAGTCTCTTGGAGTCTCAGTAGGCAGCAAGCTGATCACGAGCCATTGATGTGCCCTGCAAGCACAGGGCCAAAGGCATCCTGGGCTGAGTTAACAGGAAGCCAGCCAGTAGATTGATTGCCTTTCATTTAAAACTTGTTAGACAGCACCTAGAATACTGCAATCAGTTTAGAGACCCCCAAGACGAGAAAGTTGTTGATAAATTGGTTTGAATACCAAGATGTTCGGGGACTGTAAAACTTATTTTGCAAGGGTTGAAGGAGCTGTGTTTGTTTAGCCTTAAAAAAAGACCACTTTTTTCAGGGAGGACTTAATGTCATTCACCCAATACCTATGAGAATGGTCTCATGAAGACAGAGCCAAAATCTTTGCAGAAGTACGTGACAGGGAGACAAGAAACAACAGGCACAATTCATAAAGCAGGGACTCCAATTTAAGACAGAGAGAAACATTTTCCCCATGAAGACAGTCAGGCAGTGAAAGAGTTTGCCAAGGAAGGTTGTGCAGTTTCCATTCAGGGAGGTTTTTAAGACTCAGTTGGATAAAGCCCTGAGCAGCCTAGTCTGACCTCAGAGCTGACCCTGCTTTGAGCAAGAGATTGGAATAGAGAGCTCCTGAGGTACCTTTCAGCCTGAATTACTCCATGGTCATATAATCCTATGACTCTATGATTGAGAATAAACTACTTAAACAGTCTGTTTGAAACATTTTCCTACCACATTGTCATATTCCTGGCTATGATAACTGTAGTTTTCTGTTATTGCAGAACAGTCCAGAAGAGTCTGAGCTTGAAGTTGAAAAAAATGGACTAGAAAAGAAGACTGTGAGTTTTATATGTATATTTCAGTTCTGAGAACTTATAATTTTGTTTCTATGCCTAACATGAGTTATCTAGCCTTATCTCCTGAACAGAGAAGTGACTGGTAAACATAGTAAAAATATTTTCACAAAACCATTTTTTCCTGAAGAATTTTTTTCTCTATCAAAATAGAAATATTTTGTAAAGACAGTTTAAGTGTCAGCACAACTCTGTAAGACACCTGTCAGCTTTATTTGGTATTGAAAGACTCTCAGCTACCAGACTGTAGAAGCCAAGGGCTGGTGGTATTTGTGGAAAACAAGCGTTCGCAGGAGACTAACATGTGGAGTGTGATTCTAGCTGGACACATCTTCCCTCATAAGCACTAAATAAGCCGCTGAACTTTCAAAACCCTCCACAGAATGGAATTAAGTGTTTTCTTAGTGACTTTCATGGACCTTTCTATGACTAGGAAGCAGATCTGATAATCTGCTCCTCTTTTGGAGCCGTATTATTGTATCACTTACAAAAGCTATATGGATCTCCCAGAATTCTTGCATCTAGCTCATGTTGCACAACAGTATAGAATCATAGAATTTTTTAGGTTGGAAAAGACCCTAAAGATTGAGTCCAACAGCAGATGTATTATCTGTTCACTCTTTAAGAGTCTCAGCCTGGGAAGGATTTGGCTGATGTTAATGGGTTTTTTTATCCTTTTTCTTTTAGTTTTTCATCTTTTGTGTTTGCTAAGGAAGCAGCAGTTAAAGCACTGTAAAGAGGCTAATGCTTTGTTACTAAGTACTGTATTCTGACAGATTAGCACATAGATAGGTAAAGCATTTTGTTTTGTTTTCTGATAACCTAGTCCTGCTATGTTGAAGGATGGAAAAGAACAAATAAAAGGAGGCTTTGCTTTCTGTTGCATCATACTTCTGTGCTGCATGAAATTAGGGTTCAGATCTTTCACATATTTCTCAAATCTAAGGTTAGTTGACAAAGCTAGCTATGCCAGGGTCATGACATCCCACCTGGGCAGGTATCCAGGTCTTACCCACAGAGGTAACAAGAACCATGATAAAGGACACTTACATGTAGCTGGATATTTTTATTGTGGTATAATGAAAGTATTTTAGTTTTTAAAATGAAAGCGTAGAGTTAAGGCATGAAGCCTAGAATTATGTTACTACACAGAAAAGGTCTTAAAAAGGTTTTAAGGTTTTTTGAGATATAAGGCTACTAATGACTATGTTCATTGTAGGTGTCTATTAATGTTATGGCATTTGCTATAGTACCTTTTTCTATCATTTATGGTGTATTTGTAAAATTTCTTTTATCATTACCTGAGATCACAGCTTTAGCTTTCAGTCTTTAATACTGATGAGTTCCACCCCAAACAGCTTCAAGTATTACTTACATTGTATTGGTCCATAGTTCTGCCACATAATGGAGGAAAGTTATTACTATATTTTCTACTTTGGCTTAAAAAAATTCATGCCATATTTTTATGAAGACCATTATAATCCCTCTATTTTTAAAACTAATTTAGTCTTCTCAGTGTAATAAACCCAGTCTTTTTCAGACAACTGCACCTTATCTTCCATGAGCATAAAGGCACTTACAAGTCATACTTCACACTTACATAGCATGTTACTACAGATATTGCATACCCTTATTACTGTTAGTATTTCTATTTTGCAGTTATCTACAGACAAGGTCTTTCTGCAATTATGGCTTAATATGTGGTTAATGTATTTGAAGCAATAAATGTTTTATGAGGATCCAATAGTTGCAAAATTGACTTAACCACATAAATAAAGGAATATATGAGTATATACATATACATCTACATATTTTATATATGATATATTTATTATAGTATATACAATACAGTATATAACCTACATATTGTAGACATATACTTTGGTACATATAGTAATATAGTAGTTACACCTAGTATATGTATATAGTACATAGTGTGTTCACTATATCTTCAACCCCGTGCAATTCTGCTGGTCTTGCAGAAGACTGGCTGGAAAGCTGCCTGGCAGAAAAGGACCTCGGAGTGTTGGTTGACAGCCAGCTGAATATGAGCCAGCAGTGTTCCCAGGTGGCCAAGAAGGCCAACAGCATCCTGGCTTGTATCAGGGATAGCGTGGCCAGCAGGACTAGGGAAGTGATTATCCCTCTGTATTTGGCNAAAGGGTTGTCAAGCCTTGGACCAGGCTGTGCGGGGAAGTGTTTGAGTCGCCATCCCTGGAGGTATTTAAAAGATGCGTACACCTGGTGCTTATGGACATGGTTTAGTGGTGGACTTGGCAGTGCTAGGTTAACGGTTGTGCTCAATTATCTTAGAGGCCTTTTGCAACCTAAACGATTCCATGATTCTGTGTATACTATTTTCCCTAGTTTTTTTAATAGTTTCCTATTAAAAAAACTAGGGAAAATTTCACCATCACTGGCTTCATTTTACATTAGATGTGGGCATGGATATATATAGTTTATTATTTATTATGCAGTATATATATGTACTCTGTGTGTATATACATACACTATGTACAATGTATATATAGTACATATATACTTCTCAGTATCTTCTGGACATGCTTAGGAATGATATGATACATCTGCCTTAACTGGTTCCTCAATTATCAGCTCTTGAGCTTCCTTAATTGCTTTTGTCATTTTGCATTATTCTCTGGAGCCCATGGCTGTGGTGAGGACAGTTGCCTGTTCTGATTTTTTCTCTTTCCCAAAGAGCAATTGACAGTTCATCTCAACTCATTAACGTGTGGTAAGTATCAATTTCTTTATTTACAGGAACGGTCTGTACTCCAGGCCAAACACATTATTTTTGCTTTTCACTAATGACAAAGTCCATCATCATCTTATTTTAGAATCACAGATACAATGATACTGCACAATTAACCTTTTTTAGATTTGGTTAGAGACAAGCTGTATCATGTTGACATAGCTTCAGCATCCAGAGAAGATAATAAAAGGGGGAAAGCACAGTTACTTTATTGGAAATATGTTTTATTGAATCAGTCTTACATCTAATATAGGTCCTGCTTCACCTTTGGCAATCTTAGACTTACTTATAGGCAATGTTAAAATCGCAGTAGTAATTGCAGTGAGAGCTTTTCATTCATTTTCTTTGCCCATCACTTTAGAGATAAGTATTGTATTCTACATAATATTGACAGCAGCAGACTGTCATGACCTTATGTATGTCATTTAAAAATGCATTTTAGAAATAAAATCAGAAATATAGATTTACAAGTCTCAAAATATTTTTGCACTTTCATTTTGGTTTAAGAGATACATTATATTAATTCTATCTTAATAAAAAAATAAAGCCCAGAAATGCTATCAAAAAGCATGTAAATCATAATTTTTAGCAGATGATTAAAATAAGATGGACCCTATTCACAACAATTTTCTAATTTCCTGTCCCTGAGTGTTGCTCTTCAAAACTTTTTTTGGATCAAACAACTTTTCAAACCAAGTAAGAAATAACTCAAAGGATGAGAGGTGGAGGAACAACAACTTTTGTCAAGAAATGAGTATAGGTGGAACGAAAAAGTTAAGCTGCTCTGAGGGCCTGGAAGATAAAGTCACATCAGCTGGATATTACTCATCTGGTTTCAGAATCACTGATGAAATATGACACCACTTAATTTGTTAACATAGAGCATCAATCTATTTGCTCCTTCATGCTTTCACAGAATTTTTTTTTTTTTTTTTTTTAATGGACTTTTAGGGGGTTTTGACAACTTTTCTAGCTTCAACCTATTTCTTAATGCACATGAATGAAAGTAACAGAAATATTCTGAGGGACCAATTACTGAAATTGTACTAATGGGCTTTCTCCTGGTGGGCTAACCATCAATGTGGTGATTTCCCATGGATTTGCAAGTTCTTCAGTTGATATATGGGAGCAGAATCCTGTGTTATGCTTCTCTTAGAGAACAGTATATTTTTCGCAATTGGAACAGGTTGTTGTTCTCATGTTTTATTTTCCAGTTTCTGAATTCTAGCACTTCACTGACTAAACTTTTATCACTGCAGAATGTGATAAAACACCAAGCAGAATGTCTCACAAGAACCACCACAGGAGAGTTAGAGTGTTCAGATATAATCTCTTGTCATTTAAGTATTGGAAAAGAAGATGACTGTATACTTAATTTGCCCCTACATAGCATCTTTTATCTTAGGCGTATAAATTATTTTATCAGTACTAGGTAACTGGGATCAAAGTTCGCTCTGATAAACATTATGTATATTCTTAAAAATGTGAACATGCAGCAAAAGCATACAATTCTGGACACTAGTTAATGTGGTTTAAGATGTTACCTTAATATGGATGTGCAACTCCTTTGATGGAAGCTACATTCTCTTCAGTCTGTTTGGCAGCTAGGGCACTTTCTACAAGTGTTTTCTCAATATACTTCAGAGAAAAAGGTATTTTGACCTAATCAGCCTAATCTGTCTGATTCAGCGTGATTTTGTATGCAGCAAAGTATGGAGTACTGACAGATATTCACTGGATACTTGGCTAGTTGCTAGAGAATGACAGATGTCTTCAACATTCATAATTTTTCAATAAATGATGGGATCTACTTTTCAGAACTACTACTACGCTTACTCCTGGTTGAGCAATTCAGGATATTATGTTGCCATAGTTTCAGCATCCAGAAGATGGGGAACACAGTTACTTCACTGGAATATTTTTTATGTAATCAAATGTTCATTTGATATTGGTCCTGCTTAATCCTTGACACTAGAAAATCATATTCAAAATTATTTGCCTGAGCTATTACTCATTGTACTTATTTTAATATAGAAGGAAACCAAATTATGGATCATTTTTCCATTATCCTTGCTGTCACTTAGGACAGCAGTACAAAGTAGACGATGAACAAAATGGGCAAAAAGTGGGAGACTTAGTCTGGAGCTAAAGATAAAACCGACTTAATGCAGAAATGACAGACCTTCATTTGTTTAAAAAATGACAGCTGGGATCACACAAAGATTTCGGAAAATAAATAGATATACAGTGCAGAAATCTTAAACGCAAATGCATTCCTAAATGTTATACCATGCTCCCCTCATGTGAGTACTCTTTTCTGTAAAAATTAATTATTTCATAGAGAAAGATATAAAAGAAGGTAAAGAAGAACATGTTTAATTGCTAATAGTAATACAGATCTTATTAACTTCCAGCTTTACCAGAAAACCAATCCAGTGCATCTTTCTCCATCACGTTTGACTGAAATTTTGGTGATCAAATCAAAATGAAATCACAGAAAGTCAAAAAAATAAAAAGAAAATTTTGGGGTTTTGAGACATGCTAAGTAGATTTTCTGTAGTACCACGTAAGGCTGAGTTTACTGCTGCTTGGGTGGTCCTCCTGAAATCACAGACACTTCATGTACCTATATCAATCTCTATTGACAATCTGAAATGCTATCTGAAATTGGAAAATATTTTCACAAATTAATCTAACAAGGATTGTGGGTTTTTAGTATGAAAAATGATACAAGCCATATTTTTCTCCAACTGTAATCATCCCATAAGAAGGATGCTGCAAGACATACTGACTTTCTCATTGTGGAACAGATGATCTTTTAAAAAAAGAGCATAGATAGAAGCATACAAGGTAAAAAAATAGTATATTCCTGCCCAAGAGATCTGTGCTTTACTAAGGTATTGTAGTAGTTAGGTAGTATTCAGGGACTTACAACTGAATCTGCACACTGAGATATAGATCTGCTGACCTATTTGTGCAGTGATATCCAAGATTTTAAATTCCCCGCATTTCACTATTGTTAGAAAAAATTACAAACACTTCATAACACTTCAGCCAACTGTAGTAGGGGGTTGAGATATACACTTTTAAGGCCTAGAAATGAAAAGCTTTGATAGCTTAATGACTTGGCTATAGATTCGCTTAACTTCCCATTAAGCTTTCTATAAGAAGCAATAAAATTTGTAGCTATTAAATTATTTCCTTGACAAGAACAGCTTCTTGTATTGTTGTCAAGGAATTCCTCCAGGATAAGATGTCTACATATTCATGCCAGCTCTGTCTCACAAACAAAAGTAAAATCAGGCATTTTTAGCTCCACTTTATGATGGTCTAGTTGTTCTGAGTAGTTCTACTAGAACTGTTACTTTGGTGAGTTTAGGTGATACTGTGTGGTTTCTGTATTTCAGTAATGAACCAGATTGCAGTATGACTTTCATGAGATGTAGTGGACCATTTGGCTCTTGACATGCAGATAACGTAGAATTAAAAGAGCTCAACACATTTCAGAGACAGCTAGTCTCAGTGCCTCCAGAGTTACCCAGTTTAATGGCTATTGGTTATAGAAACTTAAATGAAGTTTTACATCTCAGTCCATGGAATTGCAGAAGCTGCCTTAATCTTGACAGGACTCACAGAGTTGCGTAACAATCTCTGTATTCCCGCACATTTTCTCTGTGTAGTGTGTTTGCTTGAATAAAATAGCCAAAGTGCTTCAAGGACAAAAAGTCTAATTAATTTCAGCTATCTTCCTTAGAAAAACAAGAAACAGTGAGTAGACTGTGCTAACCAACTCCAATCAAGCAACTGAAACTTGAAATTCCATATGCCACAGTGAAAATTGACCACTCTACTACTAGAAAATTGAACAGTTCATACACAAACAATTTATGAGTCAAACAGCTCAGGAACTACAGTAAAAAACAAACAAACAAACCCCCCAAAACCAAAGCAAAATAAAAAACCCTAAACAACCCCAAACCAACACCCTCCACCCCCCCAATTTATTATGCATAGTTCATTATTACAATGAGATCAATGTAATTCTTGAAAAGTACAAGCTGGATACTAGCTTAAGCATTAACAGAATTTTTGAACAACTTCAATGTAAGTTTTATTTACTTGTATATGTTAAAACATATAATGCATTAACCAAAAAAAAAAAAGAAAATAGCTTAACTTCAGATTCTGGGTTGCATATGAAAGTTTGGTTACTGTGAAACAGGATTTTTTTTGCTTTTCAGAATTAACTAATTTGCTCTAGAACCCCACCAAAAAGCATTAGTGCATGATCCTCACAATACCATTTTTACAATTACTCCTTGCTTCTCTTTCCAATGTATTTAACAACACAGTCTTTAGTGATTTCAATGTGGGTCTGAATGGGCCTTTTCAGTTTATAGAGAGCACCAAATTCACAAAAGAATATTAGACTTTTTTTTCTCCCAGTTATCTTATGAATAGCATTTCAGATCAGGATTTTTCATCCACTTTCCATGCTTGCAAGCAAAAAGGGTAGTTAAAAGACAGTTTCAATATTATAGTAAAATAATTAAGATCCTCACTTCCAGTTCAATGTCATTAAAAGACAACACTAGGTTTTTTAATGCCAGAAATTTCTGTATGCATTGATACTACCTGTTAATATGTACATCATGTACATTTCTGCAGAAAGGTAGCAAAAGTAATTTGCAAAATAGGCTGTCTACAAACTTCAGGAACACTAAGATTTTTTTTTTTTTCTTTTAAAGTGGAAAAAAGAGGCTTTTCTGTGCTTTTCACTGGGTTGACAAATATAGGCCTTTTTTTGTTTTAAATCTATTTTTTCAAGCCAAAAAGAAAATTCATTTTAGTAAACAGGTAATTTCACATATTGTGCTCATTGCTTATCTGTAAAAGTAATCTAAGTCATGCTACTTCACCTAAAAATCACAGGAAGATTCAAAAAAAATAACATTATTTTAAGACCTATAAAAATACCAAATTTGAATTATTAATTTGGTTATTTTCTCATCTTCACAACCAAAATGAGTTTAAAGCTCATCTTGCAAAGAAGAAACGTGGTTAAAAAAAGCAATTGTCCATTTTTATTTTGTTTACATTGCACTGAAAATTTACATCATACTTTTACAAATCCTTTTTCATAAAAATATACTTCTTTACAAAAGTGTATGCATTAATATAAGAGGAGTAGCCAGTTGCAGAAGAAACATTTTAAACGATCTCAAATGTATTAACCTTAACATTAATGAATGAATCATAGTTATTGCAGTCATTTGAATAAACAAGAATAAATAACAACCAATGGTATAAAATATAAAACAGCATCCTTTTAGTAGAATACAGTTTGACAGAGTTGTATGAATATTCAAAACAAAGTGTTGTCAAATGGTTTATAAGAAATTCATCAAACATTATAGAAATCCAAGCAGCAATCCTGGGTACAATGATTTTTGGTAGGCACTCTCTATTACGGTAATAAAAAGTTTAGATTTTCACAGAATTATTAATGTCTGAAAGGGACAATAACAGATAATTCACACTGGCTAACACACAGCATTTGTGAGTCATGCTATGAATGGAAGACAATGACCTACATCAAATAAATTACTGAGTTGCCACTGAATAATTCTGATATGAAATAACTGTAAAACTAAAAAATAAATTTCCTTAGAAGTGATTCTGGAATGTCTAAAACTTGCATCTGAGGGCTGTGGAATCTGAATTGTCCCTAAAATGAATGGATTGTCCCTAATAAAATCATGGCTTTATATATATATATATATATATATATTTGATTTTTTTTTTTCATTGCACTATGGTAATATATTCAATTTTAAATCATTAACTGTAAGGATTTGTTTCCATAAAGTATGGAACATATAGATAAAATAGATGTGAAAGCACAGTATTTCCAAATTATAGCTTCCTCTTGCCTTGTAGGTCTGATCCAAAGTTCATTGAAGTCTGTTAGAATCCATCAACTTCAATGGGATTTCGCCATGCTTTGTGCATGCATTTTGACAAAATGCTGAAGGAAAAAACTGATGTGATGTGGTCCAGATTTAGCTAGCATGGATTAAAAAATGGACTCTTAAATTTTTGATATATGGATTTGATTACTAATGTTACTGTAAACTGCACTTTTTACTTGGAAAGTTCATTAAATTACGTTTTCACATTTGAAAAAAATGTAAGATGGTCACCCTTTTGAATGATCTTCAACAGTAAGGAACACAGCCACATGACAAAGCTCAATTTATACTAGCTTCTTGATTGCAAAATTTGTCTAGGTGTATGATAGACAAAAATGTAGAAACATTACCATTTGTGGGTATTGTTAATGGAAACAGAAAAGGAGCTTGACATGGAACATGATAAGGAAGCAAGATGTGAAGCAGGGAAGGAAATTCATTAAATAAGAACATGACATTTAATTTTTTTTTTTTCTGTGACATGAAAAGAGTAAGTTGTACTTGCTGATTTCTAAATACTACATCCTGGAATTAAAAAATTAACTGTTCTCAGAAAAATAAAACACTAAACAGGGTGAATAAATGAAAAAAGGTACAAACTCACGAGAAAGATGTAGCATATGACTGTTAAAGAGAAGTCAGTGACCTATTGTCTCCTGTAAGTTTAGCTCTTATTTTCTACCTATATCTTTTTTCTTAACCCAGTCCCTCTATTATAGTTTTTATAAAGCACAGAAATACTGATAGTGGATGCTCCTCCAATATATGCAAATATGTTTTATGTTTTAGAATAACCTCCTTTTTTAAAAAAGCAAATAAACTGTGAGTAGCACTCATGGAGTGCAGCAAATTGTTTTAAAATTCTCCATGTTGCACACAAAGAAGAATTCTGATCCAGTTTATGAAAAACAAAATCAAAACAAAATAACCACAACCCATTCTTTTCTATCATCCTCAGGAAAAGGTGACCCAGTATATCCTGAAAAGTGTGCTTTAATTTTTTTTTTAAATTTCTTTTTTTTAATCAGTGAACTGTGTGTGCGCTGTGTTGTGTGTCAATTTCCAGACTTTGAAGTCATATCATCACCACACTATACCATTGTGCAAACGGTGTTCAAGTTGGGGTCAAATCGTACCGCTTTCCCTTCCACAGACTTTGCATTTGTGTCATACATGGGGTTTTCAAAAGCAGCTTGCCCATTATTATTTTCATGTACAGAGCATCCTGTATACTGTGTTTTAGGTGCAGTCCTGTAGAAGAAAGACAGAGTTTTTGTAACTGCAGTGTTCTTCATTGACTTGATGTGGTTTAAGAATCTGAACAGAGTTCAGCTCCTAATTCCAATTACGGGAACTAAATAGAACATCTAATTTTTTTTTACAGTATCTGTGCTAAGAATTAGTACTCTATCAAAATTTAAGGGATTTGTGGTTCATTTAAAATGGTGTTCACTTAAAAACTTAGTTAACAAGCAGAGATAGGTATTTCCACTTTGATGATCAGGTGATAAATAGTTAAAACAAAAAAATCTTTCAAACATGCAAAAATTCCTCAGTGAGATGACTGAGATTTTCTTTTTCCCTTTGGAGACTCAACAAGTTTATCAAGAATGAATTTATAGCTGAAACTTTTTCACTAAATAACTCAAAATATCAAAGTTCAATCCCTTGAAAATGTTTCATCTATATTGTTATGCAAAATGCATAGTGTATTGTAAATCATCAATATAAAGTGCTTACAGCAAACAGTTAATAGCAAATGTTCAAAAAGATTACACAAGCATTTTTTCATATTCTTAAGCAGTTCAAAAACAAGTGGCACCATTTAAAAATGATGGTACGTATTTTAAACTAATGTTATCCTGCAGAGTACATGACAATTATTATTGTCAGGCTACCAAATGTAAATCACCATTTTGACAGTTAGTAGGCAATGAATTGTCTTGTCATTAAAGTGATTAAATTTTCTTTAGTCATCTAACACTTTAAAGCTATAGGAAAAGATTACCTGTCACTAAATCCAAAGAACTAATACTAGTCTCCATAACATGAACAAAACTGTTGAACTTAAGACTAATGAAATTGAGAAGACTGGTGACTATGCAACATAATTGCATATGAACTAGTAATTTCAGATGCAGAAACAGTTCCATAATGAAACCTCTCAATGACATAATACTTGTATATACTTGTAAGCCAATAAACAGAGCAGGCATTAAAATAAATTTCTCAAGATAAGACTCATAATTCTGACACATGTAAAAAAAAACTACAGGCAATCTCCTGTAAGTACAGACAAAGTCTATTCATTATATTATTCCTCATATATCAATAATTTATAGCATCCATTTTGTTGTCATAAAGAGAGAAATTTATAACATTTTAAATAGGTAAGAATGAAAGTATAACACAGCACAATAAACTGATCTCTTGGTCATTATGTTAAACCTTAATGGAGGTAGGAAGAACTGTCTACATGACAATTTTGCAAACATTTTGTGGTTTCACAGAATTCTTTATTTACACTAATAAAGATTGAAGGCAATAAAACCACCAAGTCATACAGGAAAATCTATATACATAATTTGTACTTACCTTTGTTTATAAAGATAAAAGCCAAAACCAGCAAATATAAGGGCAAAGAAAGGCACAAGGATAGCAATGGCCACTGAACTACTATTTGTACCATGTGGTTGATTAGAAGAATTTGAACCCTCAGACATGTTAAGACCTAAAAAGAATAATAAGAAAAAACAAGTAATATAATATATGTGTCTGTTACCCCTGCACATACTACCCCATAAACTTCAGAATTCAGTAACACCCTGTGATGGGGTAATCATAATGTGTTCAGCTGTATAGATACAGCTGTATGCTGAGACCACCTAGAAAGTAAATACAGTGTGGTATACCGTATTCTGATTAATAAGTGGATGCAAAATGTCAGGAGAACAATACATATACTCCAGGACAGTAAATATCTTACTGCATAATTCTGTATGGGATTCAAGTTTCGGATCTTATTCATACACATTAATGTACTGTGTTACAAAAAGTCAAATTTATAATAATGCACGTTTGATTATATTACTGATTATATTTGTATATTTCAGAAATTAATAAATACTGCATGTATAAAAAGCAAACATGATTTCAAGGAAAGGGTAAATCACCTGAAGAGGCAAACAAAATTCATCATGTTGATTTCATCAGGCACTGCTATTGATACGTAGAGTGAAAGAGGTAGGAACAATTGTGAAGAGCTAAAGCCAGATATTGATGAAAAAATTGTATGGGAACAGTAATCAAAATATTTTGTTTCAGAGAAACTATTTTTGTTTCCGTGTGCATGAAATAATGAAGTGGTAAACATGCTAAACAAAATCTGTTAAATGTTTGTAGATCTCTCTGTAACAGTATTACTGACTGTGTTAACTACAACTAATTCTTGTGTAGTATTTAAACCTGAGTGAACCATTCTGTTCCTAGAAGATAAAAAGCAATAAAAACTTCCTTCAATATACTACAGAAAAGAATCTCACAAGTACACACACACACAAAACATCTATCAAAACACTTTGCCAAGGAAGTCTTGCATTTTAATTTTTTTTAGATAAGTTTCAAATATTTTGAAGAAGTTAATAACAGAAAATAACTTTTTTACATTCATTTAAAGGAAATATTTCTTCATAAAGATATTTCTAAAAATTCTTTTTAATGAATTCACATATGCAAATTCAGTGGCAATCAAGATCCCAAGTAGTGCATTTTACTGTAACTTAGAACTGCAAAAAAATAAAAATTTGCCTTTACCTCATACATTCATTAATAAATCCTTCCAGCACATTCAAGAATTAAAGAATTTACTGAAAAAAATAAGAGTGGCCAATACTTTGCGTCTGAAAGAACCTACTTTTGCACCCCCATTTTATCTGAAGAGAAGCACTCTTCCTAAGGTGCCATTACATTAGTGAAAAGTAATTCCTGTTCTAAAACTTTCTGAATAGTGTTTTATCATTCAAGAATTCAGTATTAATGAAACTCAAATTCTTGTTGAAGGAGAAGTATCACAGTTCTTAAGACAGTATCAGAAAAGTAAATGAAATTCTTTTTCTTAAAAAGCACAAGAGAATGTTGCTACCAGAGCTCTGTTACCAGAGCTGTCTTCATGTAGAACTGAACGTATAGAACCACGAAGTCAATTTTTAGCTCATAAATGCTTATCAAATAGGTAAGATTTTATTCTTCTTAAGAGTAACATAAAGATCTACTTGCAAATGTTTAGCAATTTCACTCTTCTAGCAAATGTTTAGGTGAAATGTTGTTTCAGCACCATATGCAAGAGATGAGTTTAGCAGAGCATTCTACAACATGGGCTTTCTATATAGTTACTAAGATGTATTTTACACATATTTGTAGAATAACATTGCTCAAAACATTACAAATGTACAGTTATTCTAAGCAGTGCATTGCAAGGCATCTATAACTCCTTACACCTTCTGACAAAATACTAAGTAGATTTTATTCTGTAAAATGTCAGTACTGATAACATCCTGCAGACACCCCTATTCTACTGGACATAATAAAACAGAATATGGAACAACGAACTGGCAAAAACTTAGAATTTGCTGAATACCTAATCTTTGAAGTCCAAATTGTCCATAATCTTTACCCTGGATGAATCCTTGAAAAACATACGTTGCTCCATCAGGTTCAGCAGAAACCTGTAAACAAAAAATACTCTGAATTAAATGGGGAAAAGTTTGTCACAAGTATCTGTTTGGAGGAGACATATCCCAATATGCTTGACTGGTAGCTGTTATTCCCCATTAAAAACACCCTCTCTTTTCTAGGAAATCTATAAAGTTCAGAAGAAAAGGCAGAACTGTTAGAGGCACACCTTAGACATGGCGGCTTACGGTCACATATACCACCTTGCACTACCTTTAACTGTATCATTTTTTAAAACCAAAAAACTTAAAGTTTCTGGCAAAAGTTATATTGTAGATAATCCTAAGGATGCAAGTATTGAGGTTTTAATAATTACTTTAAAAGTAAATAAAAAGACCTCGCATTCGATTGACAGTTCCTTTGTTCTTTCTCAGTGCTTATCCCAATAATTACAGCTGTAGACCAGAGGAATATTCAATGAGGTTTTGGTACAAGAGCAAAATATGCTAGTATAAACTAAAAGACTTGTGGGTAGGAGGAAAGGGTTGTAATCCTATGAACATCTCCCTTATAAGGGTAAGTACATGCTTAACTAACACGCTGCATATTGTGTTCAAATTTACAGGTACTTGCTTCCCTGGATAGTTATTAGGTTTAAATTCAGTGGTCCTGAGGCAGGTTCCTTCAAGATTTTCCCTTAAGCTTCCCCCTTTCTCAAGGCAACAGTATGTCTTCAGCAATGACCTGAAGCTATGTTTTCATTGAAAAAAAGATGTATTCTCAGGTGAATTTCTTACTTTGGGGTAAGGCAGCCTGTTTGAGCTATTCTAAGATATAAAAAAAACCCCAAATGGTCAAATAAGAACAGTATCTAAATAGCACATGGAATGTAGGGACTGTACTCTGTACGTTTGTACATTTAGAAGTTTGAAAGTAAATTTGTTGCTTTTACCATATTTTTTTTTTCACCTCAGGAGCATGCTCATGAAGCCTAAAGTTTGTACAAACCAAGAAAGTTAAGCTCTGTTACCAGTATATTTATTGTTTAAGTGGTTTAGTGTTTTTTGCTTTGTTTTTGCACCTTTTTAAAAAAATTATTATTGAAGTAGTGCCACAAGTTATACAAATATAAATTTATGCATATGTTTCAATGTACACCTCACTTCTTCTTCTGGCATGTGCACCCATATTGGTGTCCCTGTACTGCCTTACCAGTAGGTGAAACATAAGAAAACAGCCAGATTCCTTGAAAAATGAGAGAGTGTAATAGGGATGTATGAGAGTTCATCATCTTTCAAATTATTTTAGGCCCTTTCTTTCCTGAAAAATCTACTTCCTTCTCTGGTAAATAAAGTTTCTCAGGCCCCCAACATACTCAGCTTTTTCCAGTCTTAGCATTATCTTGGGTGATGTTTGTTTTTCCTGTCTGTTCTCGGAAGGGATTTCCTTTTCCTGGTTTAAAAACATCCCAGCCACCTGGGCTGTTGCTGCTTCTTTTTACCCCTCTCCTTCACCTCTCCTCCTCTCAGTTATGAGCTCTCTTCTTCTCCCTTCTGAAGAATAAGCTCAGCCCCAGAGCCTCCAAGGGTCTTAATGCTTAATTGGAGCAATCTATTTTGTTTTCCCCTTACATGCAACAGTTCAGCCTTTCCATGGTACTTCTAAAAATATCACCAAAAAGTAAAACATGACTGCTAGCCTAATGATAAAAATTGCTATTACACTAATAATCTATATTATAATTTATTATAAATTGATATGATATTATCATGATGATAAAATTTCTCAATATATTGGAATAAAATTCAAAGATAAGTAAGATAAAGGCTTCTGTGCTAACATGCATTATAATTGTGCCCACACAGTATCACAATTCCCATATTTTCTCTCAGATTGGTCTCCTGTAACTTACAATAAAATTTTAATTTCATTTAATGAATCAGCATTGCTAACAAGATTCCATTTGATACATCTCAGGATTTTTTGCGTGTAGAACACCAACATGTTTTCAATCAAAAAAACCCCTTTCTCCTCTTTTGTAGCACAAATATACTCACAAAACCATCCATAGCCCATTTTTCCTCTTTCAACTTGCTCACAGATGCATGGGAGGGTGCTTTAATGAGATATATGTGGAGCATTAGCCGAGCTTCCTGGCTTTTATACACTCCTGCAGAATAAAGTTTTTAAAATTTATATTTATATTGAGTGGAGAAATAATTTAATCTTTAAGAATAAGCATTTAATATCTTGTCTTAAAAAGGGAAAGCAGGAAGAATAGGCAGCACTGTTACCAAAATTTTAGTTTAGCAAGATGCATTATTTTGTGAAATTATTTCAACTATCACAGGATTTCAGCAGAAACTGGTTTTAGCTTAGCCTGTAGAGAGGACAGAAGGGAAACCCTATACACACAGCTGCTACTTAACAGTTATGGTAACAAACCTTAGACAGAACAAACACCGACAGTAATCTGGTTTGAGATGAAAAATACTGCTCTGAATCAGGCAGGGTGTATTTGAGCCTCACATCCCCCATTTCAATATTTTTAATTTAATCATCAGGTAAGGAAGGTGATAATAGGAACATCCACATCTAACTTGTTTTCCAAAAGCTGGTGCTAAGTTAAAAAACTTTTAAATCTGAAAATATCTCAAAAAATTGAATTGCTGTTCATCAGTCAATATTACAAGAGTTTCTTCCAGACAATAAGACTTGTATATAACCTTATTTACTTTGTAGTCATAATTAATTGACTCCTACTTGTAGGCATAATTAGTTCACTCCTTTTCATTCCTGCAGAAGACATGTTTAGAACTCAAATAACCTTAATTGTTAATTTGGAGAATGAAAATCAAATATTACAATATGCTTAGTGATTTAATCTTCCATTACAAAGACAATGGTTAATAGTTAAAATATAGTCAAGATTTTTTTCCCTCACGTTTTCAACCATTGTTATCAATTAATGGCTTAAAACTTCAGATTTTAAATAGCAGACCTCTCTAGTATGATCATTTCCTTTCTGGCAGAGCACTGAAATTACTGTTCATTTCATATGAAGTCTTCTATTTGTAGGATCATGCAAGGTTATATTGCAGTTCACATGAACAAAAGCTAATGATCACTAAAACTTAAACAGTAACAAAACTAAAACCAAAACCAAGAAAAAGAAAAAAATCTCCAAACAACTATACTTCCACCTCCAGAAAATTCCACCAAACTGAAATTAAAGTTCACTGATTTTTTGACTCAATATATCACACAACAGACTTCATACTGCAAATGCATTAAACATAAACACTGGCTTTTTTTTTTAATTTATTTTTACTGACTAATGTGGATGACTTCAGGCTAGATTTAGTTAGCACGTGTTAGCTACACATTAACTAAACTATATCTCTTTTTATTAACTGAAAACTCCAGTTAACATAGCAGTACCCTTAATTTTGGTCATTTCCCGTTTTTATGTTCATCGAAATCCTGTGATGTGAACAAGAACTGAAGACAGCACTGAGGTATAGAAGGTACTGGCTCTCTATTGGATTTCCATGACGAGGTTTTGGTAGTGGAGGGGCTACAAGGGTGGCTTCTTTAAGAAGCTGCTAGAAGCTTCCCCTGTGTCTAATACAGCCAATGCCAGCCAGCTCCAAGACAGACATGGCCAAAGCTGAGCCAATCAGCGACGGCGGTGTTACCTATGTGATAATGTATTTAAGAAGGAGAAGGTTTGCTGGCAGGACTTGTGACCCTGTGGGACACCCGTGCTGGAGCAGCCCGTTCCTGAAGGGCTGCACCCTGTGGAACGGACATGTGGAACGGACCTGTGAGTTCATGAAGAACTGCAGCCCGTGGGAAGGACACACGTTGCAGAGGTTTGTGGAGGACTGTCTTCTGTGGGTGGGATCCCATGCTGGAGCAGTGGAAGAGGTGAGGAGGAAGAAGCGGTACAGACAACATGTGACGAACTGACTGCAGCCCCCATTCCCCGTTCCCCGGCACCGCTCAGAGGGGAGGAGATAGAGAAGCTGGGAGTACAGTTGAGCCCAGGAATAAGTGAAGTGTAGGGGGAAAGCATTTAAAGATTTGCTTTTATTTCTCATGACCCTACCTTCATTTTATTGGCAATAAATTAAACTAATTTCCACAAGTTGAGTCTGTTTTCTCCATGATGGTAATTGGTGAGTGATCTCTCCCTGTCCCTATCTTGAGCCTTTCGTCCTATTTTCCTTCCCCTGTCCAGCAGGGGAGA
Source organism: Burhinus bistriatus (assembly GCA_013397275.1). NCBI lineage: Eukaryota > Metazoa > Chordata > Aves > Charadriiformes > Burhinidae > Burhinus > Burhinus bistriatus. Next base: position 150,383 of record VYXH01012185.1, on the reverse strand, counting down.
GGGGGTGGTAGAGTGGCTTTGTGGGCACCTGGCATCCAGCCAGGGTCAACACACCACATTCTCCAGTGAAAAAAAATATAACTAAGGCTGCACAAAACCACTAGCTAACACGGTAGTGGAAGGAAGGAAGGAAATGCTCAGGTACTTAGTGCTCTTTGCATCTTAAGGTAGAGAAGGAAGAAATGCTGGCACATCCGAGTAGCTGAATACTGGACTGCAGAGCTGCAAAGAGACGATTTGGGAGGCAGCAGAGTTTTCAGACTGTTAGAGTTTTGTATACATGGTCAGAAGAAAATGGTGGATGATTTTATTATATTAAAATGCATTCTAGAGAAGAAGAAACATGGTCATGTCTGTCTTGCTGGCTGCTAACCTGCGAAAAACAAAAACTTACAAAATGGAAACAGATCACATGCCCAGACATATCTCAACTAAGAAAAGACATTTAAATTTGTCCTCTCCTTTAGTTTATTCACTCTGGGCTCTCACTACAGACTATGGTGAGATGGACATCTCAAAAGTTCAATTCAGGTTAAGATACAAACTTCCTAGCTCTCTTGAGGAAGCTGCAGTAAGGGACAGGACAATGAGATTCCTAATTCATGTTTCTCATTTACATGCCTAAATTCACAGAACTAAAACCTTCTCCACAGCAAGGATAGGTGATTTCTCTATGGGAGGTGTCATTATATATAAATCATCTCTGAGCTAACAAGCACACTTACTTTCGTGTTAACACTGCACTGAACTCAAATGAATTGCCTTGGTAGGATAGGGTTTATTCTCTTGTCTTCAGGACTGCGTTATCATTATCACACAGTGTTCGATCACTTCAAGAGCTTAGACAGTGTGCATCTAGAAATCATTTGGAACTTGGTGAAAAAAAAAAAATCACATTTTCCATGGATGTATCTTATAAATGTACATTAGGAAATACTTTCGCAAAGCTGTGGGCTGTGGTGTGTGTATGTGGGCATGAGCATTATGTACGTGCACTCAAATAAGAGAAGAGAGAAAAATTTTCCCACAGACCAAGGCACCACTGCTCTCTACTAATTTACAATGGTGGATTCACAAGCATTTCTTGATGAAAGGCTGAGGTGCTTCTTCAGAGTTGGCAACTGGTTTCTCAGTGTACAAGACAGTGTTTAATCTGAACCAAATAAACAAGTAAAAGCTGTACCTTTCTCTTCTCTCAATACCTATAATAACATTGCTATTTTCACTCATGCTAACCTGATCTAAAGAATATGCCCATTTCTAACCAATGACAGACACGTATACTATAATTACAGCAAGCACAGATGTCAAAATAATAATAACAATAAAAAGATGCAGCAAATGATGGAATGCAAAATAGTAAATGTTGCACAGGGAGAGAACTACTTTTCATTTCAGAAACCTACAAGTTGAGTATAGGAGAAATCAGCTTCCTGGCATCTAAATGTCTTTTTTGACATTTTTTGAGTCAGAAAATACAGCTTTTGCTTTTAGTAATCCTGAAAATATGAAATACTACATCCACTGCACCTAATACCCTCATAGAAATTACATGGCTGAAACTAAGCAGGCATCATATGATAGAATAAGTTCACACAGACAGCCAAGACAAACACAGCTACCAGTCACAAAATATTTTATGAAACATTCAGTCCATCTACGGCCTCTGAAGTGTGACTCTTCAAAGGACACCTACAAAATATCTTCAACAGACAAACTTAGTGACAAAAAATCACCACTCTACAAGATACTAGAAACTAAGAGCTCAACAGAGACATGGATACTTTGACACATTGCATTCTTCCTGTAGACCACCCCTCTCAGAAGCATAAGGGCTGAACTTCCCCTCTTTTGTTCCAACAAGTTGACATTCTGTCACTTCTATCCTTGCTAACACCTCTGGGATAAAAAGTGATGTTAAACTACTTCAGAGAAAGGGGTCCTTAAGTGATGAACGAGATTAAAACCAGCAGTGTCCAGCCTATACATAACTGCAATTTTTAGGCTTCTTCAGTCCTTGCAAAAAGTGTTGTAGACAGAGGGTAAAGTTCCAAGAAACTAAATTTTGAGTGATAATATTGATTTCAGGTGTTTCTTTTATGCTTATTCACAACCCTGTGCTATAGCCTGCCACTCCTGTGGTGTGACAGGTCCATTGTCTGTGTGGCTGTCTCAATCAAGGGACTGACAGAGTTTGAAAAACAAAAACTATAAACCCAAACATTTTTTATAGTATTTTTGTTTGCTTGCTTGTCAAGCTATATCTGTAGTTTCTGCCAATGGTTCACAGAGTAGAGAACTGTGCATATTGTGCAAATATGTGCTCTGTGTGACAGGGACTGTGGAATATCATAAACCAAGATTGCACTCAAGGGCTGCTTCTGAAACCACAGCGTGAAGGGTAGCTGCATTTTTCAACTATATCAGCTAGTCTAACAAGTGTAATCTCTCCATGCTGTCCAAGTTCATTAAGTACCTCTGCCTTGCTAGGTCAACACATATCCATCTCATCATATTGCTTATTCGTCATTATTAGGCTATTGTAGGGAAATTGTATGATTAAGAATTAAGACAGTCTCACGAACAGTCATTTAAGTTTATTTATAATATTTAAGGAAGTAGCATGAGAATTAGGATGATTCTTTCACTCCTCATTGACAATTAACTCCAAATACAATAAAAACCTGGTAAATTAAAAAAAGGGAGAGAAGGAAAAGGAAACTGAACTAGAATGAAAATTTCTTTGATAAGCTAAGAAAGTTTCCAGAAGATGTTAAAAGTTTGTGTTATGCATAAAGTTACAGGGATCCAATGTATACAAGGCAAAAAAAATTAAATGGAAATGAGTTTTTCTTATCCCATACCTGATAGCAGCAATTCCATATTGCTGTTTGTAAGCGTTGCATTTACTCTTCCTGATGTTGCATTGAAACTGGTGACTGTCAAAGTCATGGGCTGTTTCTTGCTTTTGTAATTGTAAGATCCTTTCCATATATAATTTTGGGCAAATACATCATCAGGAACTATACAGACATCAAACATATATGATAAATATTAGGATTTTCTGAACCTTACCCTCTATATTTTTAAGTCTATTAGGCAAATTTTCACATGAATATTTATGAAAGAAATGTATTTTTACTGAAGAACATAATCACAACTGTACCTTCATTTGCTCCTTTCCTCAAATATGGGCATCTCCTAAAATTAAATGAACTTCACAAAATCTAATTTAACAGCTGTAATCAAAAGACCAGATTCTCACTGCAAAATCTTTTCTGTGCCAGCACAGACAGGCAGGGACATACAGCTAGGATTAGTTTTCACAGAAATTAATATCGACTTAGATATAAAAATTTGTACAAGCATATTTAAATGACATTAAAAGGTTATAAGCATCTTCTTTATTACCTAGTCACTTTTTCTAATGAAAAATTTATATAAGAAATTTTGTCATGTCTTCAAATGCTTAAAAATATGAGCTTCACCTGGAGAAAAAAAAATTCCCTAATTTAAAATTAAAAAGAGATTATAGACTGGAGGGAGAATAAATAAGCTAGATTTATACCTTTACATTTAATATTTAGCATTATCCAACTGTAAAATGATTAATTTAATTAATGCTATTCTGGCAA
>VYXH01012185.1:136398-146646 GCA_013397275.1 Burhinus bistriatus | reverse complement strand
CAGTAAGGTTAAAAAAAAAAAAAAAAGTTACCTATCCAGTACAAACAGATCCATGCAAATCTTTAAAATCTCAACATGAGATACCATTTAAGGAATTAAATTGAAGGTGACTTAGGGTGGGTTTACTACACTTTCCAAAGGAAATGTATCAAATTTAGCCCTATAACAAATAAAAACTATTTTAAATCAGCACTTTCACATTATTTGGAGTCACTTACATGGAACTTAAAGCTCTGGCTTCATGTGTGCATTGGCATCTCATGTCAGATAAACACAGAAGAATACTTGCCCCATTCTCTCTCAGGACATCCCAAAAATCAAGACTGGGGCACACTGGAATACCCAACAGTCTTCCTTCATCTTTTATTTTATGGGTCACAGGTACAGGTTGTCTTCCCCATGGAGGGTAAAAGAGCTTTCCTATTTTTTTTATTTTTGTATGTATGTGTATATATGCATATATTTTTTGACAAGTAAACACATAAAACCAAAACATCTAGATACTGTGCCTGCAAACTGCAAGCAAGGAAACTGCATGGTCCAGTGTGGTGACCAGATTTGTGATCTGCCTGAAATTTATTTCCCCACTTTCAGGAAAACTGATCTTTACGTACTTTATTTGCAGTTCATTGGGATTGTACAAAAAGCTTCTGAATGAAAAAACCTGGTAATATGACTACTATGCAGTACCTCATTGACAAACACAGTTTTGAAGTAGCATGCAACCTGTTTAAAAAAAAAAAAAAAAAAAAAAATCCCCCACACACACCCCCCCAAACCCCCTATGCTAAGAAATTACTTTTAAATCTTTATTCCTTATTGGTAGACATTTAATAGGGTAATAATCAAAGGCTCATTTTAGTTAAGGGGATTTCTCTCTTCAAAAAGTCTTTTCAATGGATAGAGAAAGGTTTCTCTTGGATCTAATCAGGACATCCAAAGATAGTCGTCTTTAGCAAGGCGGTTAAAACTGGAGTTGTCTTTAGCCAGAGTTAGAAAGACTAACTTCTCTAGGCTAAAATTAGCTTTTTTGAAGGCTAAGTTGAAGGTTAGTACTGAAGTATTTGGGTAAAGCAATTTAAATTAGCAATATGTAAGTGTAAGACTGTGAAAAAAAAAAACTGTGAAACATGTTTTGAAATTATTTCTATGAGAGTAATATAGTTTCTGAATGGGTAAATTGCGTAGGAATTTACACAGAACACAGTGATTTCAGTGAAACCAATAAAACTCTCATCACATAACAGTTAGAAATTGTATATGGATATTAATAATTCCATATATTCTAGATGGACTTAAACATTGGGGAATAGTTTGATTCATGATGGTTTTGTTCTGTTAATGTAATGCCTTATCTAATACTCTTTATTCATTCTAAGTAAGTCAGTGCAGTCTCACTAAATCGATTCTCATTGTCTTTTCTACAGAAATTGTTTAAAACTGTATATAACTCAAAGTACTTACCACTTAGTTTGGGACTTGGTGTTCCCAAAGCCGGTCTGGGGTCCTTTACTAATATTTTGGAACCAGCTGTTAGAAAGAATGAATGACAAAAAGACAAATGAGTAGCAAATACGTTACTCAGAAACCAGGAAAATAATTTCCATAATGGAATTTATTTGATACAAAGTATATAAGATGATTTTTCAAACTAAAATATGAATGAGATTTCAGTGAGTATCAAGCTTTAATATCACAGGAGCATATGCCCACTGATTTCTTCTGTTGCTGCGTTTTCTTCTGTCAGTCACCTAGACGCTACGAAGTCATTTTCAATACCCAACCAGTATAGGCTTTCACTTCAGAATCCACGTTTCAGAATTCACAGTCCTGGACTATGCACCTAACATGTGAGATATCTTCTAATATGTCATCTAAGGCAAGTTATGTCATTTAAATCGTCATCCACACAAAATAGCACTGTGAATAGTGCTTTGACTGGAAGCAATGTAACACCAAACGGTGAAGAAATACACAAGGGTGTTTTAAATCATGTTCCTCTCTGGGACTTAATTATTGTCAACAGTACTGAGCAAGACATGTTGTGTTCGAGACTGAAAACCCAAAGATGCATGCTTAATATCTTAACAATGGAGGAGAAGGTCACTGTTTATTTAAAGAATAGTGAAAGAAGAGAGAGAGAGAGAAAGAGAAAGAGAGAGAGAGAAAGAGAGAGAGAGAGAAAGAGAGAGAGAAAGAGAGAGAGAGAGAGAAATGAGGCTGGCCACAGTATCTCCAACTGCTTAAGTGATTTGAGCACTGGAAGTTGGAGAATTTCATTTCTTCTCTGCTTAGAGCAGGAACTCCACCACCACTGAAGATGATGAACTAAATGCAATGGGACAGTGTCATTTCCTGCAGCTGAAACTATTTTATTTTGCAGAAACTAATTTGGATTCACTGGGCTATAAAGAAGATACATAATTCTGTCTCCTTATGTAGAATACTCTCATGCAGCACTAGGCTCCAGTCCTTGCTCCAATGGTTATTTTAATATTTGTATTTTGGATCTTGGCATTGAACCCAGGCCTTTTCTCTGTGATCAATATTCTAAAAAAAATATAGACGAGAAAAGCAACCTCCTTCTCCTTGAGTGAAGTATTTTTCTGCATAAAAAGGAAAATTTAGCAAGAAGCACTGAGAATATTTTTCTTGAGAATAACTTATAGCTTATTAGAGAAGGCTTACTCTTGGTATATAGATTAAAACTGGCAAGAAACAAAGGAAGGAGTTGGAATTCAACCTAAAGTTCTCATGGCCTGTTATTACTGATTGATTAATCTCTATTTCTTCTGTTTTAAAGAATCTGACTGAACTTCACTGAACATGGTTGACCTGGAGGGTGTGCTTCAACAGCATATCCCTTTTGAACATATCAAGCTCAGATTACAAATATCGGGATCATACTTTCCAAAGGGCTTTAGTATAAAAAGCTGGTGAGTCCATCAGCCTTGTCAAGGTGAATACCTTTCCAGTCAAGTTTAGAACTGACATTTTAAATACAAAATAAAATTTAAATCCAAATTTTAAATATGAACCCCAAACTAAAACAAGTTATCTGTGGAGTTTCAGTTTCTAGGTCCAGATATTTGCTGAGTAGGACTTTCAAGATTGCAGTTTTGTATTTAAAGGACAAAATTCTGGTTTAATTCCCCTACAGATCCTTTTAGATCTCTCAACTCCACAAGTTTTATTCCTTTTCATCCATTTCCAAGTTATTATTGTGAATTTCACGATCACAGATGAACAACCTGACCTGCTGCTCCTCTTCCTTCCACAGGAGACAAGTGTTTCAACCCTTTGCAATAGGTAAAATTGAAAATATTTAAGAGATATTTTACTTTATCTAATTAAAGATAATACTTTACAGTATGTTGCTTATTCTTAGCTTTCTCCACTGCTAAAAAGCAAGAAGCAAGACCTCTGATCCTAAAAAGTTTTCATTTCTGTACATTTTCTCAGAACATTGGGAAACTGAGTTATATAACGAGGTAGATACACTTGTAGTTACCACTTAATATTTAAAAAAAAAAATCTCATAAAGGTTCCTTACTATCGGATACAACAGCTAATACTACTTGTTTCAATATCCTCAGCAGACAATTCCTGGATCAAAATACAATCGATGAATCACATTTGGCCTGCCATAACACTTCCTGAGTACTGAACAAGTCATAAGGTTCTTGGCAGCTTGCTTTCTAACACTTTCCCAAAGCTCTGGTCTGTTTTCCCCCAGCACTTGCCTGGCATGTAATGCCAGGACACCTGTTTTTTAGTAATACAAAATATTCATTTCCTCTTTCCCTTCCAAGTAGCAGTGTTTGGCTATGTAGCTTTTGAATGCCTCTGTAGGAGCACTGGGGATAACCACATCTGAAATATTAGGTATCAGTAATCTGAAAGGTGCTTTAATTATTCAGGAAATAGATTCAAAACAGTTACTATATTGAAGATATTTCTTATCTTACGTCAAAAAGACCATTTTCATCATGATTTTGCCATGAGAATATTCATTATCTCCTATGACATAGTATGTATTAAAAATTAGATAAAAAAAATGTTGCAACATAAAGGACAAAGGTTTTGCTTGCAAGTAGTATATTGTTGCTTAGATCAAAATATAAAATAATAATAAACCCTATGGATTAATTCTATACAGTGATTCAAACATCTACTTGGAGTTTAGGCAACCTTCTCCAATATTAGAAAAGAATCATTGAATTGTTTATGTTGGAAAAGACCTTTAATATCACTGAGTCCAACTGTTAACCTAGCACTGCCAAGTCCACAACTAAACCATGTCCGTAAGCACCACATCTACACATATTTTAAATACCTCCAGGGATGGTGACTCAAATACTTCCCTGGGCAGCCTGGTCCAAGGCTTAATAACCCTTTTGGTGAAGAATTTCATCCTAATATCCAATCTAAACCTCTCCTGGTGTAACTTGAGGCCATTTCCTTTTGTCCATCACTTGTTACTTGGGAGAAGAGACCAATCCCAAACTCACTATAGCCTCCTTTCAGGTAGTTGTAGAGAGTGATAAGGTCTCCCCTCAGCCTCCTTTTCTCCAGGCTAAACAACCCCAGTTCCCTCAGCTGCTCCTCATAAGATTTGTGCTCTAGACCCTTCACCAGCTTTGTTGACCTTCTCTGAACGCACTCCAGCACCTCAATGTCTTCCTTGTAGTGAGGGGCCCAAAACTGAACACAGTATTCGAGATGGGGCCTCACCAGTGCTGAGTACATGGGGACAATAACTTTCCTAGTCCCACTGACCACAGAATTGTATCTGGAATTGACACCTCTGAGCGTGCAAACAAAAGACAAGTACATGAAAGCGTATGTCCCATTAAACACAACAAAGAATTAGAGTTATCTTCTTAGATGTTCTCCCTCTTTTTCTCCTTGCAGCTCTTCCTTATCTTATTAGACTACAAGTAACGCAAATCACAAAATATGATAGATGAGAGATGCAGTGGGGAACAGAAGAGCTTACCTTCACAAACTGGAACTTTCCCAGTCCATGTGCCATCAGACCTACATGCTCTATGCTCTGATCCTCCAGCCAGGAAGAAGCCTGGCTGGCAAGTGTAAATCAATGTATAACCAAGTGAGGGAAGATCCATTCCTGCAACAGTAGCATGAGTTGGTGTTTCTGGTTGTTTACAGCTGTGAGCTGCAAAGAAAATATAAAATATCCTTCAGTCAAAATAGTGAAAATGTTTCTGAAAAATAATCTATACCCATTCTGACAGGTAACCAATGAAGAAAAAAGCATCAATAAGTATAACATATTAATAATTTTTTAATTCACATCAAAAATTACTACATAGTCTATAAATTACTGTCCTGAGCCTGTAATTGCATGCTTGAAAATGGACCTTTTAATTTCAAGGGACCAAGAACCAACGTAAATGCACTTGCACGGCCAAAATTAATTGTCTGCATATGCGAAAACACAAACAGCCACAGTTAAAGGCAGTCATGGCTTGTAATTTACATCACTCATGATATCTATGTAGCATTGAATAACAGTAAATAAATGGGTCATTTGGAAAACACTATGAAAGGTCAAGGAGAAATTGTAGGTGAGGCAAGTTTTAAATAACAGGAAGAAAAATTAATTACCATTCCTAATCTGATGCAAAGTGTCTTATATATTTAACAACCCCCAGAATCTGAGTCTTGTGTTATCTCAAAACCAGCATACCTCCAAGAGCAGAGCTCACCTTTCAACACACCGAGCTAGTGATTTGCTGTTTACCTAGGGGAAATGCTAGCACCAACTGAAACAATGCTGTTTTCTTCTGTGGATATGCTCTCCATATGCTGAATTGATTTTATAAGGTCTGATCTTATAAGGTGACACTATTTACAGAAAAATACAGCTCGCTAGCTGAAAAATTAGAAAGATTAACCATGATGTTATACCTTCAATAAATTAGCACTATTTATCAAAGTTTAAAAGATGTAAGAAATGAAATGCTCCTTCCTATACCCAAGTAAAAAGATTCACTCCATTTCAGTTTCAAAAATTTCCAAATACAAACCATTTTTTCCCCCTTCTTAAAATACCCTGACTCCTTAGTTGGGAAACAGCTCAAACTCTTTACTAGAACTGATTGTAACTACCTGCTCCAGTACAAGTTAGGGTTGTGCATGGCTTTCCTATATGTCCTGTTCTCACCACCTCCTCCCAACTCTTTCACTCTCTTCATTGGAAGGGTTGAACCCTCTTAGATATAAACACTATTTTCAGCATCTCTCTGGATGAAAAGCTGTTCATTATTCTCATTATTTTGTGTTGGTTTTGTTGTTTTTTTTTTTAATTCTACAGGATATTGTTCAAAAATTCACTCACAAAATCACATTTGTAGCTGCTGTAAGCTAGCAACACAAGTTTGTATTAAGTTAATAAAACTATGTAAATTAAATTAACTTTATAGCAATGTTGCTGTACCTATATAGCCTAGATAAAAAAATTGTTCCATCAAAAATCTATCATCTACTTACGTATACATTCTGGCTGGATTCCACTCCATGTAAGATCTGGAAGGCAAGTTCGTGTTGTTGAGCCATGGAGAAGGTGTCCTTTTTTACACTGAAATTGAACAACATTTCCCACCTGTTGAAAAGTAGAAAACACAGTAATATTGTTATGAGTAAATATCAGTTGGTTTTTTTTTTTCCAAATTTGATAGAAAACTCTTTCACATAATACAGGCTCCATAAATTGTGATACTCTTTCTGTAGAAAGTAAATTTATTTCACAGAGTGTTTTGATATGAAATAAAAATTTGATTCATTCTTATTAAAATTACTCTCCTCCCAAACTTAAAAATTCCATGGAAAAGAATCAAAATCTCATCTCCTGTGGACTCTCTGGTGTGATGCTTTGGGCCCAGAAGAGTTGAGGCATGGTGAGTTTGGAAACCAAGTTTACTGTGGCTTCCTAGCTCCAGACCAAGGAGGAGGCAGTTAGGCAATCTTGCAGCAAACCAGGGAAGTCACAGAGCTGAAATGGGTAACAGATTCTGCTGGACCATTGATGAACTAGACCCCCTTCACGGAATGCTGGATGAATTCACATACAGACACTGATGCCTGCCTCTGCTGTGGTTTGTTACCTGGGAATGGTCTCACTGCCCCTGTTAGGAAATCTTCAAATTAGCTCTCCAGGAGAGCAATGTGAGGTGTACTAAAGCTGGCCATTTTAATTACGCTTGATGTCCCAGTGGCAAGCAGTGATGAGTGGTATTCTTCAGGGGTTGGTACTGGGACCAGTACTATTTAACATCTCTGTTGGCAAAATGGACAATGGGATTGAGTGCACCCTCAGCAAGTTTGCTGATGACACCAAGCTGTGTGGAGTTGTTGACATGCTGGAGGGAAGGGATGCCACCTAGAGGGACCTGGACTTCAAACTGAAAGAAGGCAGATTTAGATTGGATCTCAGGAAGACATTTTTCACTCTGAGGCTTTGAGCAACTAAGCCTAGTGAGAGGTGTTCTTGCCCATGACAGGGGGGTTGGAACTAGATGATCTTTAAGGTCCCTTCCAACCTAAACCATTCTATGATTCTATGGTTACAATGAGAAATATTTCATTAGAACACGCAAGGCCTGGTCGACAACACTGTCTCATGCTCCAGAAACTGTAATATTCCTATAACATTTTAATTTTGGTTTTTGATGACAAGAGGTAAAATAGAATTGTTCTTTATACCACACAGATAATAGAAACTTGAACGCAAGTACATTACAATTTACAATAGCAATTCATCTGAGATTAGTTTTTAATCATTATTCTTATTATAAGTAAGTGTTGCATAGAAAGGAAAATAGAATTCTTTAGTGAATAACAGTTTCTGCACAAACTTAACATGGAATAACTTGTTCATCATGTCCAGTCATGGTGACATTGATGAAAATGCAAATAATTCTCATTTTCCATCAAAAGCAGGGAAATTAGATAACAAGTATATCATTCAGAGAGCAGTTTATTACAAGCTATGAGTGGTTAACTAAAATATTAAGGTGCATAGATCACCTCTACTGTTCTGCAGTGACCTGTATTAATATATTTATCGACTCATGTTTAAACAAGTAGTTGAAAACTTTGAACTGTATGTGACAGCACATTTATGGTTCTGACTTTTTTGGGGGCGATTCATTACTTTGTTTAAATGTATAACACTTGATTCAAATTGATGCTCAAAGGTAAAATGTGGACTCTTTCACAATTGTTTAGTCCTGGGAAACAGCATTTCACTGCTAAAAGTAGTCATTTGGAACTTTATACTACTATTGCATTTCAGCTCAAGCTTCGCATCAGAATGAAATTTAATAATAACCCATGAACTACAGATAGTAGCTCATCAACACAGTATGTGATTTAAAATTCATCTCCCTTTTTTTTCATCTTTACTGTGCTCACTGGACTATGTAATTACTTTTAAAAGATTTTGAAGAAAATGCATTAAATTATTTTCACGATTAAGCACAAAGTGGGAAAACACTAAAAGTTTTAGAAGTTGCACCAAATAGAAATAGAAGTACTCTTTTGTGCAGTAAAGATATTAGTTAAAACAACCACCACCGATAAATTACATTACAGCAAGAACTAGTCTTATGAAAGATTTATTAATTTCAGTAATCTGCCTCTACCAAAGCAATCTCCATTCACAAGTGCGGAAGGAACACCTGTCAAATTAATATTTAGCTGTCAAGGAAGACAATACTTGTACACTGTCTTTAAAACCAGGACCCTTTCACCATTGCTTACATCAAAAAAAAATCCAACCAAAACCAAACCTCAGCTTAACAGTTAGATGCAGTTCCTTAATATAGATCTGAATAGGAACTTAATTATCTTTCCACTTTATTCTTTGAAAGTTGACTCTATGATGTTCCTGAATGGAAAATATTTAAGAAAAAATATAATTGTTTTGTGATGTGGAGTAGATGGACATCATGGAAGTCAATGAGGTAAACAGCTTAATTGGCTACTCAGATATCTAATTCTAAACTGTAACTAAGTTAGATTCAAACTCTGGTAGTCAATAGCAACTCCAGAAGTAACTACTGTAAGGCTTTAACTGCTTAGTTACACTACCTCACTTATTTTCAATTAACATTTTATGTGCTACATTCTCTTTTTTTTAAAAAAAAAGTATTTTCTTTTCAGAGTTCGACTGTTCTTACAATATGTTTCTCTTTCATATATTAGCTCAATGCCACTTAAATATGGGCAATACTGAATCAATCTGATAACTGCAATCTTGAAATTTTCACCTACTCTTTAGTAGGATATTAGCTAAAATAAATTTGTCATTGTATAGAATCTCTTTAGAGGAATAGAAAGTCAATAGATCAAAAAAATGAATGCAGTATATTCAGTGAAATTCAATATATTATAATTCTACTCATTAAGAATGGCCTGAACAGAAAGTTCATACTTTGTGATTTGAAAGCAATGGAAAATCATGTCCATAAAGTCTTTAGACCTACAGGATTCAATGAGTAACGATGAAAAAAGGAAGGAGATGTGTTTTTTCACTTTTCTGTAATGCCTCTCTCTTCTTTAGCTGCCTATTCATGACTTTGGATTAGTTCTTTATGAACTGCGTCTTCTGCTGGACAGATATATTGAAGGAAACTGTTCACCTGAAGAGCAGAACCAAGAAAAGCGTAGAATTTTTTTTTTTTTTTTTCCCACTGTCTGCCTATCTGCACAGCAGCTCTGCCCACCTTATGGCTTTGCTGAAGCTTGGTTGCGTAAAAATCAAACCAGTTCTTTAGTGCTAGAAATATATCAGTGAGATAAGGAAATGGCTGAAGTTGCCAAGCAAGTGGAAAGGTTGAGTTGCTAGCATTTCACAATTAAAAAAAAAATAATAATCCAACCAAACAAACAAAAAACCCTCCACAGCAAACAAACAAAACTCAAAACAAACCATTGTTGGTATTGCAACCAGTTGTTGCAATACCAACTCTTCTATCCAAAACAGTAACTACTAGTGAAACTGTTTTCCTTATTTCCTCCAAAAAAATGGATATCACCTGTATTATCTTTGTTAGGGAAATACAACCTTTATACACACAAGCCCTCAAAGTAGCATCAAAAATATAACAGTTGCTCAAGTGATGAAGATATTTTTAGAAGTGCTGCCATGATATTCAAGATAATGAATAAACAAACAAAGGAATTAGGCTCCCTGCTTCTAAAAAAAAAAAAAAAAAAAAA
>VYXH01012185.1:118056-136312 GCA_013397275.1 Burhinus bistriatus | reverse complement strand
GTCCCCTGTTTTAAAAAAAAAAAAAAAAAAAAAAAGCTTACAAGCAAAATGTAATTATTAAAAACAAACAAAGAAAAAAGTAATTTAAAAATGACTTTTCAGGAAGTCTTTTTTTGAAATATTCTTTTGCCAGAGCCACCAGGTGGCGCTACAATACAGCCGTCTATGGTCTTAAAAAATTCCCAGTCTTAAGGTGTTCTGATTTGTTTGAATTTTTTGTCGTACAGCTTGAATAGAAGCTGGGGAAGAAGCTTGAAGAGCTGGGGAAACAACTGAAATGTCTTTGTTCACTGTACTCTCTGTTTTAGGGAAAAACTGCTCTATGTGCAATAGTGTTTGCATCCAATCCTGAAAAAAAAAAAAGGTTTCCTTTTATACTGCTTTATACTGCTTTGTACACTGCTTCATCATCTCTATTCCATAGCTGCTCTCTCGATAATGTTACTTATGGTTTGGATATTTCAAAAATCAGCATCACTATTTTTTCCTTTTGCTAGGAACCAAAGATCATATATTTTCTATTCCCTAACAGGAGAAATAGCAATCTGAGAAGAAAATGCATAAATATCAACCTGCACCCATTCATAAAAAATAGAATAGTACTCTAGATACTTTTTCCTCAAAAAAAAAATTATAAAAATTAACAACAACAACAATAGTAATAATAATAACAACAACAACAATATGCTTATTCTTATATTCCTTATAAAATAGTTCAGATTTTCGTGACTTACTCTACATTCAATTTTTTCTTGGTCTTCAGAAGCAAGAACACAAAGATACTTTAACAAGCTTCTCCATCCCCAGCAATTCATGCCAAAGGATCAAGAGGGTAAGTGGAAGTCTGTTATTTCTCTTCACTAACCTTTAGCATCATATTTGAAATGAATGAAAACATATACGTGTAAGTCTTTGCTGTATCTGCAGCTTGGTAGCCCAGTAATAGAATATTGCCATTACTAGTAACAGGCTACTGAGTTTGCAAAACCTCTGGGCAGAGGCATGCCAGGCTTCCTTTGTCTAACAGTGTCTTGAGCTGCCTGAAGGTGTTTTTTTTTTTAGTTTTTTGTTAAAAAAAAACAACTTGTTTTAGCTGTAACATCAAATTTTCCTGTGATCAACTGGCTATGACTAATTTTTGTGCTTTACCTTTGTATGGTATACAACCACAGCTTTATAACCATAGCAGTAACAAGAAGCTATTATGTGCAGAATGAGCTATTTACCACTAATGTGATGCAGTATAGAGAAATACAGGACTGGCACTGGAATGATAGCAAAGCCCTTGAGAAACAGGGACACAGAATACTGTGAAGAAGACTACAGGTGTGGATATGTGACACAGGCTTGGCACTGGAGACCCCATGGCTGTGAACAGCTCACCCATGGTCACTTAAAGAAATACAGATCTAGACAGAATCAGTTTTCAGGGGTAAAAACAAACAAGTATCTAACATCGATGAAATGCACCTTATAGAGAATATTGAAATATAATGTGGAGCGGCAGTGTGAATGGTGTAAAAGTGTATTAGAAACACTATGAATAACCCCAGGTGAATCAAGAATGATGACACAGGGTTGGGGGGCTGAGGGGGGAAGGGAAAGAAAAGTCAAAATCACATTCCTGACAGTGAAGCACTCCAGATGCTGACACTAACATCCCCCACTGACACCAGGCTGAAGCCACAGACCTCAGGATCCTGAGAAGCAGAACAAACCAGGAAAATTAGGTGATGTCTGATAAGGTTTAAATTACATTTTCATTGATGCGGGGTGATGTCAACTGTGCTGATGGAGACAGCTATACTGTGGTAGTACAGCAATTCTCTTGGAATTTTAACCTACAATTCAATCAACACTAAAGTTTTTATAAACATAACATTCATAGAAGGAGGTTATCTGCATGGTTGCTCCACATCTGCAGATCAAGTTTCATAAGATGTTTCATAAAATAGAACCCAAGATCTAACACAGGGCTACCACTATTGTAATGTGGCTATTTTCCTTTCTAAATTCAGACTGCCCTTTGGCTTCCTTCAGGCTTTAATGTAGGGGGAAATTGCTGATTTTCTACAAAAATATATGTTGGAAAAGTATGAGAAGTAATAAATCTTACATATATGACTGATTGGTCTAAGCAGTTCTAAACTGTTTCTTCAGTTTAGTAGTATCTGGCATTACGACAGCTTATGGTGAAAGTTCTGTGAGCAATTTTCTATGTTACTAGCAATATATCTGAAGAAATATTTCAAAACCACAGTTTCTTTCCAAGGAGCAATTTATTTTCCAGATTACAGATGAAGTCAGTGTTCACTAAGTTCTAAAGATATTTTGTCTCTGTAATAGCTCTTCAATGTAACACACTGTTAAGGTAGATCTGTCAAATCGAAAATACTCAGATGAAAGGTAAACATCCTAGAAGTACACATTCATAACAATAAAAACAGGTGATGCTACTCATTTACATGCCATGCCTGATATTCAACTAGCACTAAACTAGTATTTTGATGTTATTTGAACATACAAGAACCTGATCTGCTGCTGGCTGCTGAATTCAAAATGGAACAATAAAATCCATGCAAAATTTTGTTCTCTCTTTGTTACAAAGCTCCTGTTTAACAGTTGAAACACCATTCAACTGTGAGCTGGTGATATTTGTGCTTTTGTTAGTGTAGGTTTCCGGGAGGCCAGGTTTTCATATGCCTTTGAGTCAACCTGGAACTACATTGTATATGCCTCAACTTTCAATTCAATAAATAAGGTAGGAAAACAAATAATCAATAGTGGGGGAAACAACAAGAACAAAAAACCACAATGCTGTGGAAGTTCACGACTTGGCATTAGTATTGTGAAAAGCAAGTGACAATCAGTGACACAGTCAGGTAAGAGGAGGTATTGTCATTTGTTGAAAAGTACTTAAAATAGTACTCCACATATGAAGACTTGAATTCTACTGTCAGGCTACAGCTTGATTTTTTTTTTTTTATGAGACAGAGACATAAATTTAAAACTTAACAAGTAAGTCACTTAAATAACCCTATTAATATTAGTTTAAATGTGAAGTATTTGAGAGTTAAAAAAACTCAAATCAAAACCAAACCACAAAAACAAACAAAAAAACCCCACCAAACCCCCAATGAGAAAAAAAAAATAATAACTCCTTGTTATTCATTTGCCAACTGCAAACCATTTTGCTTACTTTTGCATAAACTCTTTTGGTCTATTGTTTAAAATGGTAGAGAACAGATCTATCAGACAGAAGAAAGTCAATGCCATCTCGTCTTCCGTATTTTGGTACAATTTAGAATTATTCTTTACCTCCCTGCTATGGATGGAAGCAAAAGTCATTATTATCCCATTCATAGAGGAAGTTAATTATAGCATAACATAAATTCATTTATGATATGTTTGTGCTTTAAATGAGTCATAATATTATTGAATATACAGTAATGTGATATTTCTTTCCAGGATTTACAGACAATAAATTGTCTAGAACCCATCATTTTCACTGTTGTTTCCACCCAACAAAGAGATAAACTCAGCTGCACCTGTACAAATGATACTCCTACCCTGTTCTGCATTAACTAAGCAATCGTATTTAGAGTAACTAGAAATGGCATACAGACATTTAGTTACTATATAAAAGCAAATTTGCTACATGAGCTTGAGGATAAGTTGCTGGCTAGGTAAGGATACTATAGCTCATACAGTTTAAATCTGTAAGGCGCTAACATTACACCTTTGGGATCAAGGTTGTAAATTTTGCCAGCAGCTGCACTTCTTTTAGAAATTATTTATCAGTTGACATTTTGCCTGGTATTTTGACAGTTCCGTGCTAGCTGTGAGTGATGCTTCCATTCACAACTACAACAACTACCTCACAAATGAGAAAGACTGCCTTAGCTTCTTCAGTGATAGAAAGCTCATTAATATGATAGAGAAACTGTGACAATAAAATTATAGAAAATAGTCATTGCAATGGTTCCTTTCTTACACGGCTGAATGAAGAGTTGCCCTCAAGCATTATATTGTATTATACCCAAAGGAAGTTAGCCCAAGGATCGCCCCTGCGTATTCTGTCTTGGCACGAAACACCACTCCACTTCGTTCCCTGGAGAAAACTGAGACAATTATATTACCCCTTGCATATGATTGTGATCTATCACAATCTGAAATCCCAAAGATTGCTAAAAAAATCACTAAGCAGGAAGAGCACTGCATAAAGGCCACCAAAATGACAAATTTTTGGCCATGAAACTTTGAAAAGTTTTTAGCTACAACCTTTGCTTTTAAAAACTAATTTCATGTTGTAAATCTGCTCAAATTTCAATCAGCCCTTTCTTGCATTTCTGGAAATCTGCAGTTTTTATTTAACTCCTGCTACTAGACAGGCACTACATACAACTAGGGAGCTGCTAGCTTACTCCTCTGCCTAGTCCTCTTCACATGTCTGGAGCTTTCAGCCCTGACACCAAACACAGATGTACCAGCATAGTTTAGAATCTTTCTTAGTTTGTTTGCAGCTGCCTTATACATTCCTAGCAAATTATAGGGCATATTTTCACATCTATACACCATTCACCCATGAAAACATCTCGCTGATGTCACTGCTTTGTGTGATTCAGAAAGTCAGAAATTCAGAAGCAATTTTAATTTCACAATTCTGTTTCCAACAGAAGCATATGCAAACAACATTTTCCACAACACACCCTTGTAGAAAAGGTGGCTAGCAGCCTCCTGGGCTGCATCTGGCAGAGCATTGCCAGCAGGTCGAGGGAGGTGATTTTTCCCCTCTGCTCAGAACTGGTGAGACACAAGTGGGTGTTGGTTCCAGTGCTGGGCTGACCAGTGCAAGAGAGACAGGGACATACTGCATTGAATCCAGTGATGGGCCACAAAGGTGGTTAAGGGACCCAAGCATCTGGCATACAAGGAGGGACTGAAAGAGCTGGGATTGGCTAGCCTGCAAATGAAGAGGCTCAAGGGGAATCTTACCAGTGTGTATTAAAACTTACCGGGTGCAGAAAAGGCGGCAGAGACAGACTTTTTTTTGGTGGTGCCCAGTGACAGGACAAGAGGCAATAGGCACAAATTGAAACATAGGAAAATACGTTTAAAAATAAGAAAAAGCATTTTCACTGTAAGGGTGACCAACTTGGAACAGGTTGCTCAGAGAGACTGTGGAGTCTCTATCCCTGGAAATATTCAAACCCACCTGAACACAGCCCTGATCAACCTGCTCTAGCTGAACTCGCTTTGAGAAGCTCTCCAGAGGTGCCTGGCAAGCTCTGTGACTCTGTAATTTATTTGTGGTCAGATCATTTCCAAATGTAACAACAGAAATGCTCTCAGGAAAAAAAAAAATCCATTTTTTTTTAGATTATGTCTGCACTAGCAGTTTGGCACACAGTATACACACTTTTAAGAAGAAAAAGTCTACTTGATAAACAGAGGGAGCACACATATATTGGTGAGGAGATACTAAACTTCAAGGTGAAACCAAGCAGAACTTGATCACCAGGTTTTCGTGTAATACGTTGCTAACAGGGACATAAGTTTAATGTAATCCAACAGTTAGAAATAAGGAAACACAGCAACACTGCAGCAGTGAGCTCTTACAAGGCATGAGCAGTTTCTGGAGCTCTAATCAGAAGTTTCTAGACTTCGAGGTAGTATAAAAATATTTTAATACGCAAATTAATAAAAAATAGTATATTTTACCTGATAGCCAAATGTGTTGTTTTGTGACCCGTGCCTTGGCACTCCTGGATTTTCACATGCTGTGCGAGTAGGTTCTTAAAAAAAAAAAAAAAATTACAATAAATTAAAGGAAAAACAAATTACAGCCTTTTAATGAAATACACAAATGTATCACAAAATTAAGCTTGTTCAGCCACATGCAATAAGCTGATGAGAGAAACAAAAATAAAATTACTTGATTCTTAAAATGTATAGAATAATTCAGGATAATTCAAAATAGCTGAAAACTCCTAGATTGACTTAGCAGGAAAAGGAATAAACATTTCAAGAAATTTCAGTACTATGGGTATAACCTTACCTATACATCGAGGAGAAGAACCACTCCATGTGCCATCTGCTTGGCAAATCCTGGTGCTGGAGCCAACCAAAATAAAAGGAGGATTGCAGCTGAAAGAGACTTCTGACTGGTAGATGAAGCTTTTGCCTTCTCTTTTCCCTTGAGCAGGTACTCCAGGGTCACCACAAAACTTTGCTGTGAGAAAAAACATGATAGAAATGGAATGTGTCATTTATTAATATACACAAAAATAACGCTTACCTGAACTTAGTCAAGCAGTTACTCCAAATTTTACATTTATTTTATTAAACACAGGTCAAATACAGAAACATTCAACAGGAATTCAAAGAGATACTAGGTAGCCAATCTTTAGTCTGCTTCAGTTTGCAGTAGTTTTGCTAGCTGTTCAAAATGCCTACAGTGAGCTTGGTCAGTATCTTAAAGTTGACACTCAAGGTTTCACAACTTATTTTATTAAGGCCCAAATATACACAATTCACCTCTGCCCACATCAATTTGCAAATCCTCCTACAGACAGCAATCAGTGTACCAAACCTTCATGTCAATCTCCCATCCTTTCCTGCTTTCCGCCACCTACCCAGTGCTCAACATTTTTGTATGATTAAAGGATTTATCAGACAGCTTTTAGGAATCATAAATTCTTACTTTCTCATCCTTCACTGAAAGATAAGATTTGGTATGTATGGAAATACAAAACTTGAAAGTCAGCACATCTAACAAAACAAAACAAAACAAAAAAGTAAAGAAATTTCAGCAGCAATCTAAAAGTCAAACACTAATAAGCTCTTACTAGGCAGGATAAATTTCACTGATAAGAACATATTCTTAAATTGATCTTTTTACTTTATACCTTTCTCCTAAAGATTCCTTGTGTCTATAGCATAGTATAACTAAATGAACTACTGGCAAATTTACTGGCCTTCTGCAGTACAAAGCACTGATTATTGTCAGAAGCTGCACTTTGTATAATTGATTCAGGAAATGTAACACCTATGATAAACCCTGTGCCATCAGACTATATTATTCCCTGACACACCATGAATTCCAATATTGTAGAGTCTAATTTCATATCAAACAGAAAATTCTGTAATACACACACACACACAAAAAAAAACCCACTAACCCAGATCTGTGTAATTACATATTTCTAAAAAGGCATGTTGTACAGACCATGGAATTTTCTTCTCCATCTTTCTCTTCTAGAAACAAAATTTAAATAACATCTCTTAAACAACCACCTTCAAAATACATTTCTAATATCTGTCACCTGTGCCTTAATCTTTCCAAAGGACCTGCTCATATGAAATTCTCCTGCCCTCTACTTCTTACTGCAGACACTGACTATACAGGAAATCCATGCACACATGTTGTTGAAGGAAAAGGGCTTAATTTAGACATACCAGAAATGCACACAATTTCATGGCTTTAAGTGGAATGGGACTGTCTGCAGAATTAAAGGCCAAATTCTGAAAAGATCTATGAATTGAGGATAGTGCTACGTATTAAACCTGATTGTCTGATTGACAGATCACAGTTGTAATTTATGTTTTCAATAGAAAATTCTGTGGAAGTCTTAACTTGAAAATGCATGAAACACTTATAGGTTTTTAACAAAGAAGCTTGACATTGTCTCCTGAACAGTTCTTTGTACCAATAAAGTAGCAACCACTCTCAAGGAAAAAAATCCTCACATTAAAAAATCATTTATTTGTAAGTTTATTAATTTTCTATAAAACTAAGTAAACTGTCAGTCAACTTTACACAGTCACTGAATAGCTACTGAATATCTACCTTCTATACAGGTAACCATGGAAACCAGGCACCATGGTAAAACATGGCAGTTTTCTTCTGATATTTGAACTACAGAGCAAACTAGAGTTGCAGCAAACTGGAAGCTCTGTGAGTGCTCCCACTCCCAATGGAAATATTTTCCTAAGGATTCCGAGAGCCTTTAACAGACAAAGGACCACGGAGCTCTGACACTGAGGCTGTGAGGCTAGTCTCAGTCTTCAAAGACATTTAATTGCTTAACAGGAAGTTATATCTGTAGTTAGGAATTTTCAGGCATAGGCCTATATATTTTTCTGCCATCTGTTGCCAAGCTTATAAAGACAGCGGTCATTTACTCAAATTACTATATGAATAATTAAGCAGATAAATTTACTAGGCCATAGATGACAAATAATTGAAGACATGACTATATTCCTTTCTGAATAATTATTCCATTTTATAACTATACCTTCCATATCTTCAGCTACAGGCTCTACGGAACCAAGCTGGGAACTAAATTTCTGATGTCAAGTACTGCTTAAAGATTGCTCACTGAGAATGACTTTCACCAGCTCCCTCTCATTTCTGCCAGATGGCAGCTAGTTTAAGCTCTTTGACAAGCACTGGCTGCCAATTGATTTCTCTTGCAAGCCAATGGACATCATTGCACATCAACACCACTGCACATCAACACCATTCAGTTAATGTAATCTCTACGTGAAACAGCCTTTAATTCCCAGGCAGCTGCATTCTCTGCTAAATATACCTTTTAAAAAGTTTAAAGGTGGAGCCCCTTTTTCAGAGAATATTGCAGTATTGAGTATTCCAGCCCCAAAGATGACAAATAAGTTGTGGTATCCAAAAATGAATGTAAGGACACAGTATTTCAATCAAGAACAAGGGAGAAAAATAATTTTTCATGGTCTTTGATGTTCATAATATAGTGGACCCTAGAAGATCTCCATCTAGAGAACTTAAACAACAAATGGTGCGTTTTTTTTCTTCTAGAAACAATGTCTTTCACCATGTTCCAGCTCTGGCACATACAGTTACAGCAGCACTAAGCAACTGTTGTTGATGATATGAGAATACCATTAGGAAAAAAAAGGAAAATATCATCTATATGATACACTTTCATAGTAGTAGGACATAGCCAAAACAGAGACCATTCTCGACAGGGAGAGTTGAAGAATGAAAAAAATAGTATAAGTACAGAGAACTGTGTTTTGCAACATTCAGCAAGATACCTGGCAAGCTCAGCTACTGGGCAAGCTCAAATTAAACTTCTGTAAAGCCATGAAGATGAAATTATCCTCTTCCAGTTAGACTCCTTGCTTAAAACCATTACAGAGTTTCAGTGGTATAGCTATTCTACAAATAGCTACAGAAACTTCTTCAGTGCAGTCAATTGAATATCTCTCAGAAGCATCACAATCACTTCTTTAAAAATATTTTTTTAAATAATAAGTGGAATAACACCAACCTAAAGAAAAAGTCACATTTGCTATTGTAATGAAATTTGTAGCAATATAAAAATCCATCAATGTTATAACTTTCAGGTTAACAAAATTTACTGCATAAAACATATAACTTAATTTAGTGTAGGGGGAAAAATAGACAATTGTCAAGGGATCACTCTGGGTCCTAGGCAACATTACCAACAGAAAAAACTCTCTGTGACATCAGAGAAAGTTTAGGATGAATAATGAGCAAATAAAAGAGATGATAATGAAACCTCCCTTATTCTGTATGTAGCTGGATCTAAAAACAAGACAGCACCTCTTAATCTTCTTTTGCCTTGGATTATTTGGTACGCATTGCCTGTAATATTTTTTTTTTTCTGTTTGTGTTTAAACCTTCCTATATGCTTAGAAAGGATTTACAGATATTCCGATGTCTTCCACAATCTACAAATTATGTGACAATTTTGGAAAATATAGAAGGATTGTATTTGTCCCAGGTTTGAAATGAACTGAGCCACTGCTGGAGATAGGAAGAAAAAAAAAAAAAGGCAAAAAATTTAAAGAGGGAAAAAAGCACTATAGTTGAATAAAGGAATACAGAAACATAACGTAAATACATACGTAGGCACTGAGGTACTTCACCACTCCATGTTCCATTCCCAACGCAAGTCAAAACAGCGGGAAAAGAGAGTTCATATCCTGGAGAGCAGACATAGCTAATGCTAAATCCCCAGTCCAAGTTTGTTCCTTCCAACCTTCCGTTAGAGATCTGCGGAGGAGTTGGGCAGGTAACAGCTGCAATAATATTCAAAGTAATTAGGTCCAGCTGCTGTAAATATCCCCAGTGTACACAATTACTAGAAGAACCATATGTGCTAATTTCACCTTTTTTAGAGGACAATACAGTCAGGACATGCTATCTTCCTCACTATATTCTTGCCACATTTCCTGAAGTTAGTACTTCTGGTTTCCTCCATTTAGGAGACAGTGGCTGATTGATGAAGTGTCTTAAATAAAACAGGATGATGCATCAAACCAAATAGGAAGACTACCTAAAAAGCAGTATGGACACCATGAAGTGTACAACATTTAAGAGATGTCTGGTAGTATACAGAAAATGATTTTGTTTGTCTGTTTAGGTAACATAGAGTACAATTATCTTTAGTTACCGTGGTAATAGTCAAATACTTTCTTTCTGTTAACCAGCTTAGGCATTTGCTAGATATTAATGCTCAAGGATGAAATTCCAGGATGATTGCTCCAAAATACAACTTGAAAGCCTGCTTCTAAGTACCACAGTTTGGTTAGTATTTGCTTCATGAATAGCTCCTCACCAAAAAGCTTCTAGCTAGCGGGAGAAAATTTAAGGATTTGAAACCTCTTGAAATTGTCAGTGTCGCTACCTCTAAGAAGGCAAACGAGATGTATTTCAGTATAGTTTCTCATTTCCAGGCCTCCCAGGAAAAAACCAGAAACATCTTGTACTCAGTTGTAGGAAAGAGGACTGAAAAGCACCACAGGAGGACAGTAGAAATAAACAGACAAAACTGTAGCGATGAAGATAAAAACGCTGTTCACTGGATAATGGGTAGTAACAGAAAATTGCTAATTGAGAGCTGAAGGAAAAGGGTATAAAAGAAGTTAAATTAAAAAGAATCTGAATCGAAAACAGTAAGGGGGAAATTTAGGCCAAAGTTACTGGAATGAATGAGAAAGATAAAAGGGGTAAAAAAGATAAAAGTTGGGAAAAATTGTGCTAGTAAAAGAGAAAGAAAGCAAATGAAACTAATATAATTTCATTTAGTGGAGACATTTGGGGTTAATGAGAAGAGGTGGTAACTAAAAATATAGCAGGGAACACTCAGGTCACAAGAACGGAGGAAATGAAAAGCTGCACTCATAACCTTTAAACTTATGTTTAGACATCTGTCATCTTGCAGGCTCAAAAGAAGTCAGAGGCACTAGATCAGGAGTACTGCATATTTGAATGTTATCTGCAGAAGGTTCGCCATGTACCATTTCTCCATTTTTATTATACAGTTCAGTGAGAGAATCTCAACTATTTACATCACAGGGATGCTCTGCAGCATCATTCATAGCTGTTTGAGAATGCTGGATGAAAGTAGTACTATTATCAAATAATCCTTTTCCAACCAGTAAACCAAATCCAGAATTTAAGGCCCTATTTTTTGTACTTTCTGTTTCTCTTGTTCTGATTCATAGTTTAAAAAAAAAAAAACAAACAAAAAAACAAACCAAGCAACCAACTCAAAAAAGGACATGATAGCTTTTGCAACACTTTCATGATGCTTTAATAAAAGTAAGTTAAAATAAGTACTCCAAGCAGCAAAAGTCTGTCTGTATTCTCCAAGAGCTTCAGGACTAGTCCTTTTAAAAAGATCTGTATGTTTTAACTTCTGAGCTTAACAATAAAGGAATAAATACTGGTCAACAATTTGGAAAGCAGACAGAAGAAGTAGCATGAATATAGGTGTAATATCAGAATTTTGGGGTGAAAAAAGGAAACCAAAACAACACCCAGCAACAAGGCAGAATGCCTCTCTAAATTTTTTTGTCAGAGATTTAACCATAAATGTGTACAGCAACATTTCTTAGTTTGAGAGCTGAAAGTATATTACAAATGCAAGTCTGCAGAAAAGACAATGCTTGAATAGTTGAATATTTATTTGTAGATGAACATACATCCTTTTCCAACTAGGCAAACCCAGAGAATTATTTGTCTTCTATTTCAGTGGCACTGTGACAATTACGCACCCATTTTCTGCCCTGTTCATTTTCCAATTATTTTAACTAAATGGTACCAGAGGACCCTGACACTTCATCCTGAAAGTAAGAACTAATTGTTTTACATTTCAAACACACTACTGCATATTATGTATTACAGTCAAAGAAATGGGGGTTATTAACTTACCTATTGCACCCACACAAACCTGTGTGGAGTAGAAGGAAATTCTGAGAATACTAGAGATTCTGCATATGATTATTATTTAGTATTTATACAAGCCATAAATATGTATGACCTAAACCCATAAAGACACGAAAACTCAAAGCCAAAATTCTTTTGTATAGTTCTGTTGAATCAAATCAGAGTTAGATCTCCTGCTCCCAGTTAGGTGCCCTGTAGTCCTTAAGAATTTGAGGTTGGGAGACTATATATCATAAATACTTTCTTATCTTTCCCTTCCAACCCCTGTGATTCTGTGATACTAATTCTGTCTTATGGTCTTCTAGCTGTTTGCTTACAACCACTCTTGGAGACAGACAATAGGACCAGTATGTCTGTTCTTGTAATTGAAGCTAAGGCTAGCTTAGAGCACAATAAAAATAGAAAAAAAAAAAGTTAATTGTTAAGAGGATATCAAAGTCTGACATCCTCAAGAATGTGTTGAGAAAATAACTTTAAAAATTGACATTATCAAAGGTGAATTAGAATTAAACTGGACTTTGTAAGATATTGGGAGAATTGTACTCAGCAAGGAAAGTAATTTCAAATGGGGTGGAAATCTGAAATGTATTTCATCTGGATTGATGAATGAATTCGGGGAGGAAAATGAGAACTGCTAAGCATGTATGTAACCATACTTCCTCAAAACAAAACAAAAGGAAGAAGGATGAGACCAAAGTAAGTACAAACTTAGCTGACTAAGTTTTAAAAGAATAGAGATCAAACATACTTAGTGTGAATGCAGAAAGAAAACACCAAAAAGGTAGTGCTGCTTCTCTACAGCTGTGGTATCAGGAAGAGTGAGAAAAATTACTCTAGAGAGATGTTTTAGGGTTTAGCAAGCAAGTGAGTTTCTCAGAAAATTTTTTTGATGACACACATAAGGTCGTCTTTCAGTAACCTTCAGATTTTTTGCTGTTTAAATCTCAACAGACAACATTAAAAAAAATCCAATAAAACATAAAAATCAGGAATACAATTAGGAAAAAAAGAGAGAAAAGGAAGATCTTGAGATTAATTCTTTTCCGTTCTCACAGTACAGAAAATAACATGAAGCAGAAAAATGTTTATTAGGAAATTTGCTAGACGGATTTAGTCTTTTTGCTGAGTATGTCGATACAGCACAGTGATGCTCAAAGCTGCATGTCTAATGAAGGAGAGATCAGAGAAAAATCTTAGGATAGGGTAACCCAGAATAATTTGCCTTTGACAAAGTTCAGTTGTATAAATACAGACCTTTCCCAAAGGTGTCCATCACATGCTTGAGTGGTCTTTTTGTAAAGACAGGGACATATATAAGGTCATTTTTGGTATGACATGCTAACCTTAACAAACAAACAAACAAACAAATCTAAACCATCATTTCATATTGGCTAATTCAGTTTAGCAGCAAAGTAATAAAATGTTCTATAAAGCTACAAAAAATTGTTCAACATACTCTGCTGGTATGAAAAATAAAAAGGAAAAGAAGCAAAGGAAGAAGTGACCGTTCCTGCAACCAAAAAGCCAATTCAGTTTATTCATCCTAACACTAAGTTTTGAATTCTGTGGAAATATTTGACTGACTCATTACAATAAACAGTGGATGTAAATGTCATAGAAGAAATAGTTGACAAAATAAATGTTGTACCTTTGCATGTCGGGATTACTCCACTCCATGTGCCATTGCTAGTACAAGTGCGAATTAAGGAGCTATTTGATTCCATTGTATAACCAGGTTGGCACATATAAGTAACATTTTGTCCAACAACGTAATCATCACCATATCTCATGCCATTGGCTGGGACTCCTGGATCTCCACAGCTGATAACTGCAAATAGATAGTTGAGGAACAGATTTTAAAACCTAAATGTGATTTACCTATCTGTGAGGGGAGAAACAGGGCAAAACTAGGAATTTATTGAGGAAAAAAGGAGAAAGAAAAAGTATCATATATCTTATCTCCATGAAGAAAAGATAAACATATATGTCATCTGAATTAGCTGCCAAACACAATGTTGAGCGGTATAACTGTTACATTTGGAGAACATCAATACATATATTCAACAGCAGAAGTAATGAACTGTACAATTTTGATCAGTAAAATGTCAAGATTATAAAACGAAAAAAAAAGGCAAGAAATAATCTGTATGTCACTACCACACTTTGATACCCTTAAATTTTCCTATCAGTTCAGAGCTTCATTATTAAACAAGCAGATATCTATTGTTTAGTTTACTTTTCCATGGGTACATCCTGAAAGGAAACACAGTCTGGAAAAATTAAGATATGTGTCTCCAAAAAGCTCCCACATTGTAAATGCTCACATGGTTTATATGTACATAAACAGATGAGAATGTTCAGGCAACCCCCAAACATGGGCCACAGTTTATGACAAAATTAGGCCTATAGTACTTTAATGAATGGGAATAGTTTTAAGACCTCTTGTGACTTCTAGTGTCAGGAGATCATTTAATCTCCTAATGAGATTAAATTTTCATAAGGAGTTAATGAAGAATTATATCATTATAATCTGAGAACAATGTTAAAATAGGAAAGTTTCTCTCAGATCTGGTCAACTGGAGCTACCAATTTCTGGAACAGTTTTCTGAGTAAGAAATCTTGAGAACGCTAGAGGCAATGATAAAAAGATGTTTTCAGGAAAAAAACAAACACCAGGGAAAAAAATCTAGTTCATACAAAATACATAACCCATGTGTTTCACAGTTTAACTTATAGTAAACTTGACAATCTCCTTACAGCATTGTTATTGCTTCTGGATAGTTGTGGGAGGCATTTTCCTGGGCAGAAAGCACATCCTGGCCACTTCTCACTCAATGCCAAAACATGGCCAATGTGAATGGCACCCTCTGTGTATCCTGGTTTCCAAAATGAGAAAACCCATGACTACATGTTTGTAGTGCATTCTGGCCAGGTCCTTTGGTCTAAATAATTGGGGGACTGAGAATCCAAGCTATATAGTATGCCTGCTCTACAGTTTATCACAGTCTGAGTGAGCAGATACTAATTAAGCTGCATGTATCAAATCTTAAAAATAAAATAAAACATGTGCCAAACAATCACTGTCTATGGATACAGAAGAGACTATAAAACATACCACAGGGTTACCTGGGTTAGTCTAAAGGTAGCTAGTGCAGTAATAAAGAAAATTGGAGATCAGCCTATTTTATTTTACCTAGTAACACAGTAATTTTAATTTTTTTAAAAAAACTTTAAAAGTCATAGATTTTCTTTTTCATTCTTCAAAAAATATAGAACTGTGAAAGACGGGGCTGTTTTTCTTAGTTACATGAATATATTCAAATACTCTACGTTTTCTGCCTTTCTTTACTTGACATATTCCATTTACAATACTTAACATTGCAAATTCAACTAAAATCATCCTTGATATTTTTCCAGGTATACTATCATTTTGACTGGATTACAACATAATTCTCATACCTTTATCCTTTTGTCCCTAATCCTTGTTTCATCTCTTTATTTTTTCGCACATGAAGAATATTTTAAATCATTGCCTTATGAATTCAAGAACATGGAAACACCATACACCGTATATGATCAAACAGTTCCACAACTACCCATTTATTTTATACTGTTGAAAACTATTTTTGTTATTTATTTAAATCCAGCTAAAACTGTGTTCTCATCTTTTCATTCACCTTCCACACAATCTCCATTTCTTTCTTTTGGTCATTTGTACAAACTTTTTGCTTCTTCCACTGTAACTGTTACTATAATGATTGTACCCTTTCTTGCTACTGACACTTTAATATTGATCCATTATACAGCAAGAGCCACCATAGCTTTAGCAGATCTCCAGATTGTTCTACCTTCTCAAAATACCTATCTTCCTATCATTAACTTTTCAAGCAGCATTTCAAAAAAAAAAAAAAAAAATCTGATTTTCTTTCATGTGTTTTTGCCCTTCTGTACTTTCTAGTCTTTATCTTACTATAGGAAAAAGAGTTGCATGAAAGAAAAGACTTAAGGGGAAAAAAGAGTCATTCTTCATATTACTGTGTTGTAACATTAGAACTGTTCATAGAGGTAGGTTATGAGTGGTAAGAAAAAGATCCTTTTGCTCTTTTGTCTTATACTGCAGCATTTGACTTTCAAAGACAGCAAAAGCAGATGTCAGGAAGTGACCTAGATTTTACTGAGATACTGTGTTTTATCATAAACATAGGAATAAAGCTTTAACTAAAAGAAACATGGAGTAACTACTTAGCAGCTTCAGTGGCATTTTCTGAAGTTTACAGATTTGGACAGTCAGAGAATCACAGAATGGTGAGGTTGGAAGGAACCTCTGGACGTCATCTTGTCCAACTCCCCTGCTCAAGCCATCCATCCAATGACCCAAAGTTGGACCACCTCCACTTATGTCACTGTGGTAGGTAAAAACCTGCTTAAATAGTTGTAGTGATCCTGACCAGAAGAGCATTGTACATCAAGGAGCCAGTGATCCATAGTACAGTTAACTTGAGGAGCCCCAGACCTGTGTTGCACGTCCAGTGTGGCCTCCAGACCTGTGCTATGCCCTTGGCCTGGGCAGAACGACAGCCAGCTCACTGCAGGCAGCTCTCACTCTTCCTGAATTCCATGTCGGGATGCATCGCTGCTGAGCTTGGAGAAGATGGTCCTTGAATATTAAACTGCTTTCTTGGGCCCCTCTTCCCTCCAGGGCTTTATCTCATGGTACTTTACTGAGCAGATCCTTGAAGAGGCCAAAGCCTGCTCTCCTGAAGTCCAGGGTAGTGAGCTTGCTGTGCACCCTCTTTGCTGCCCTAAGGATCTTGACCATTTCATGGTCAGTGCAGCCAAGGCTGCCCTTGAGCTTCACATTCCCCACCAGCCCCTCCTTGTTGCTGAGAAGAAGGTCCAGTATGGCGCATTTCCTCATTGGCTCCTCCATCACTTGGAGAAGGAAGTTATCATCAACGCGTTCCAGGAACCTCTTGAATTGCTTATGGCTTGCTGTTTTGTCCCTCCAACTGATATGGGGGTGGTTGAAGTCCCCCATAAGGACCAGGGCTTGTGAACATGAGGCTGGTTTTATCTGTCTATAGAGAGCCTCATCTGCTCAGTCTTTCTGGTCGGCTGGCCTGTAGTAGACCTCCTACTGTAACATCACCTGTCCCTGGCTTCCCTTTAATGCTGATCCATAAACTCTTGGTCAGCTCCTCATCCATCCCCAGGCAGAGCTCCATGCACTCCAGTTGGTCCTTGACATAGAGGGTGATACCCCCGCCTCGTCTTCCCTGCCTGTGCTTCCAAAAGAACCTGTAAATCTTTGCTATGGGTAAGGACTGCATGGCATGCTTTATGTGGGTCAGTCTTGTTCAATGCTACACTGCCCAGAGCTCCCAGCGTCTAAATGGGCACAAGATTATCTGTGCTATTCTCTTCTTATAGTGTTAGCTCTAAAAAATAATATTTTCAATGATACGCAAGAAGCAGCCCATTACTTGGTAGCTGTAATAAGTCTGGGCTGGCTGTAAATTTTGATAACACCTGGACTAAACAAAAGTGGCATATCATGAACCTTCTTATTAAGAGAGACATGAGACAGAACAACCAGTTCGGATGCTGGCATGTATTACATATCTGCTTAGAGTGGTGTTGGGGGCCCAGAAAGAAGGTTAAAATTCTGTCTGGGAAAAGATCCTGGAATTGGTGATGATTCTAGAAAAGGAGGAGATGTGCAGAGATAAATGTAAGGGGATGAAGGGACAGAGTGTACCATCAGCAAGTTTGCTTATCACACAAAACTGGGAGGGGTGGCTGACACACCGAAAGGCTGTGCTGCCATTCAGTGTGACCTGGACAGGTTGGAGAGTTGGGCAGAGAGGAACCTCATGAAGTTCAACAAAGGCAAGTGTAAGGTACTGCACTTGGGGAGGAATAACCCCATGCACCAGTACAGGTTAGGGGCTGACCTGCTGGAAAGCAGCCCTGTGGAAAGGGACCTGGGAGTCCTGGTGGACAACAGGAGGACCATGA
>VYXH01012185.1:106350-118008 GCA_013397275.1 Burhinus bistriatus | reverse complement strand
GATCTCCAGAGGTCTCTTCCAACTCCTGTGATGCTATTCTGTGATTATGTGGAATGATCCTGACTGATAACATCTGAGTTTCATATGAGCAGTGGCACTGCATGAATCAACAGGGCTTTGAACCTGTCCTTCCCAGGACAGCAGAGAACTCCCCAGATGTAACCCTGAGGGGAGCGGGGAAATGTGAGATAATCAGGCAAGCAAAAGCTTTAAACTGCATGGCTTTTAAACAAACATCAACATCCAGATCCACTGTGGGTTCCTGTTTACTTTGTGTCACCCCTGACAGCCACTCAGGACAGGTGCTTGCCTAAGCTGTTCTGGAAACCTATAACGCTTCCATGAGCTTCCATTACTTGAACAGGCAATAAGCAAATTTTGGGAAATTTTGTCATAGTAAAAAATGGAAAGCACGTATACTGGTTTTGGCTGGGCTAGAGATAATTTTCTTCATAGTAGCTCGTATGGCGGTGTGGATTTGTGATGAAAACAGTGTTGACAACATAGGGATGTTCCAGTTATTGCTGAACAGTGCTTGCACAGCATCAAGGCCTTCTCTGTTTCTCACACTGCCTTGCCAGTGAGTAGGCTAGGGGTGCTTAAGAAGTTAGGAGGGGACACAGATGGGATAGTTGACCCCAGCTGACCAAAGGGATATTCCATATTATATGATGTCATGGTCAGCAATAAAAGCTGCAGAAGGGGGCAGACACTTGGAGTTACAGTGTTTGTCTTCCCAAGAAACCACTACACGTGATGGAGCCCTGCTTTCCTGGAGATGGCTAAACATCTGTCCACTGATGGGAAGTAATGAATGAATCCCTTACTTGCTTTGCTTGTGTGCACAGCTTTTGCTTCATCTATTAGAGTGTCTTTAACTCAATCCACAAGTTTTTTCACTTTTACCCTTCCAGTTCTCTCCCCCATCCCACTGGGAGGGAGGGAGGGAGGGAGGGAGGGAGCAGCTGTGTGATGCTTAGCTGCCTATCAGGGTTAAACCACAACAGCATGGCAGGCACAGTTAGGAAAAAAAAATAAACAAAACTGCCCTGTCAACAAAGTCTGTTGGCACTGCCATTTCTACTGCTTTGGGTACACTTTGAAATCATTATGAGAAAATTGTTCCCCTACAATATATAATCTTCTTCAAGCATATTTTATAGACCTGGAGACAAAACTGGCAGGAGAGAGGGGATTGTTAACTTCTGATCTGTTAACTAGCTATTTAGATAATATTGTCCATTAACTCTTGTTAGTTATCTGTTAGCTATTTAAAATTGATATATTGTTGTAAGAGAGAACACAGCAACTTAAGTATGATGAAGTTTAATATATTTTTTATTTTATATGTAAATGTAAACTATAGACTTAAAGGTCTGTAGAAAGGGACATAGACTGGACACAGGTCTGAGCAACCTGCTTTAGCTGATCCTTTCATGAGCAGAGAGGTTGGACTAGATTATCTCCAGAGGTGACACCTGGCCTCAGCCATTCTGTGATGCTGTAAAATGCCCCTCCTTTTCTAGGTATTTTAGAGCTGCTGGTAGTACCTGTGTCAGCTTAGATACAAGTTGTAGTACCTAGTAGTGCTTCCACACCCCGTTAGGAATTAGTCAATAGTCAGCAATGATCAAAAAGGCAGAAATGAGTCAGGCTGACATTCTCAGAGTTTGTACGTTTTTTTGGTAAGATTTTCATTCAACCGTTCTTTTCATACTCTGACCATTCCAGGGGATATACACCAAACTGAAAACCCCTGAATAACATTATGACTGGAATAAACATATGACATGATATACTTTTTAGATGTGTAATCACAACAAAGAGAGAACTGTGTATTAGGAATGTCAATAAATATATTGTATAATAAAGTTAAAATACTTATATATTAATTAAATCAAGAATATTTTTTTCTATTACATATAATCTTCACAATGCCTCTCTCTGTTTCATCAGGCTATTTTCACTGTTAAGACATTTTTCTAGGTTTTAAGCAAAATCCCAAGTTTCTACCTGAGCAGTGTTTTTTGCTAATACTGTTCTAGCATGTACTTCAGTTAAATGTCATTCTAAAATACAGGAAAAAATATAGATGCAGGTACCTGCACAAAACACCTTTATCATCGGTGCAATTAATCTGGTTCTCATTATAACTTGGGAAATAATAAATAAACAAAAACATTGGGCTCTCTTACAGGTCTTCTGACTGCAAAAGCAGCTGTTCACATGCTTACCATTGAAGATTGATTTAAGGAAAAGTTTTCTTTATCATCTTACTTTTGGCCTCTATTTGGGTTGCTATAAGTGTGTAAAGTAGCCAGCTCTACAAAAAATAGGGTATTAGTTCAAAACCTGAGCAACAGTTTCGTATACCTCTGATGCGGACATGTTTCCTCAAAATGATAGGCAGTCTCATGTGCCACATAAATGTGAAATTTTCATAATTGTTACTAAAAGATGAACTAGGACATGTAATAAAGCAGGAACAGATGGGCTTGAAAATAAACTGTTGCAAAATGCTTATTATGAATGTGAGAGAAGCTGAAACATCTTCTGTTAGCTGAGGAACCAAAACAAGTATAAGGTTAATGAAGAGGCCAAATAGATGTTATCTGAGAGCAGGACAATGGTTTTGACCTCAGACATATCATAAAATATACACAAGATTAAAAATATATACTAGGAAAGAATTAATGTAGGTAGATCATGTAAGTGTAGAACTCCTTTAAACTGTAACAACAGTCTAGACATTTTATTGTAATGTGCCTGTCTTAAAAAAACCATATGCTCCGTCTTGTCATAGCACTATATTTTTTAAAAGTATTTCATGTACAAAATTATGTATGAAGTAGTGCAAGAAAAGCTGAAAATTTATTTGCATCCAACTTCTATATTTTACGTTATTGTGTTTCAGAGGAGAGAAAAACAAAGATTATTCATTAGAGATGTGTCTTACTTGTACAGTTTGGCAAAGATCCAGACCATGTTCCATTGGCAGTGCATTGTCTTACAGATGAGCCAGAAAGTATGTATCCTTCCATGCATGAATAAATTACTGAATTCGAGAATGTAGTTCCATCAATACGAAATACTTTTCCATTAGCAGTTGTTCCTGGATTGCCACACTGCACAGCTATAAAGCAAAATGTTAAATATTTTTTAAATGTAGTAAAGGTAATTTATGAAATAGTAATGTCTAAGGACAATCCTGCTGCCTGCAGTGTCATGTGGTAGAAATCTGTACTGTTGTGCTGAAAAATGTAACTTTCACCACCTACTGATAAGGCATGTTGTACTGTAAATAGCTGTTTGCATGAATTATTTGTTTTTGCCCTGTTGTATGTAGGGAAACATAGCCTACAAATTTTACTTTAAAATCTGCATTAAAGGAAAGCGAGTTTATCTGCAAAGACAAACTCCCAATTATAAGACAATGTCTGATCTACAATTATCATTGTAGATTTAATTTGACTCTATAGTATGTATGCATTTATAGCATCACCAAAATACATTTCCTACCTAATTCAAAGCACAAGACAGAGTCAAACTATTATTTCATAGGCAGATGTAAGCCTGATGTTTCCCGGTTCTTCAGTGTTCAACTTTGGAATTTGAATGTGTCTTTCATATGTGATTACATGTATATATATAATCTATATAACCTAAACTAGAACAATTTACCCATGTGTGCATTACACACATATGTGTATATATATGTGAACCAGATTCATCATTTCATGATATTTTTAGGGGGAAAAATAACACCAAAAGTATCTTAAAATATAAAAGGGGTAAATCACTTATGTAATAGATAAGGTCAAAGAAGAACAGCAGAAAGTTCAGTTGGGCTAAGCATAACTCTTCAGATAGCAACATGCAAACACATATATATATTTATGTTATGTGAGGATGGCAATCAATCAGCAGAAAGGATATTACAAAACCAGCTTGTGAAATAAGTTTTTAAAATGAGATTTTAATCTGTATTTCAACAGATAACACTGTCAACAGTGATAAAGTGGATAATAAGAGCACAGATTCTCCAATTATTTTCTGTTTTTCTTTGAAAAAGAGTATGTTTGGAATTATTTCCTATTTTTGAATCAAGATAATTAAGGTAATACATGATTCTTCATAAATATCCTGTTAAAGCTTTCTTTTATGTTAGTACGTCTAGCTTGAAATTTCTAGAATTATTTTTTCCAAATAAACTTCAGTGTTTCATTTTCTATTGAAACATAATAATAATGTCACCAGCAAATAAAATTTTAAGCCAATCATTTATGACATGGATGTGTGTAATGAAATCCTGATATTTATGTTTTCCTAAAATTGGCTCTTTTCTCTGAAATTCAGATATATAATGGTTGTAATTAAAGGTCAGGTGATGGTGAACTTTTTAAGGGAAAAAATCTTTCAGCAAAAATTCAGTTCTAGAGGCCTTATCTGTTTCTTTTTCTGTTTAGTTTTGTGTACTGGATAACACATATAATAGACACTAACACAAGATTGAGAAGAAATACACAGTTCAGTATACTTTTTTTTCTCAAAACTTTCATGGGTGCCAGGAACTGATTTTGAATTTGTCACCTGATGCCAAGCCATGGTGTAACAGCTTATTTGAAAAAAATTTAATGGTCAGTCTAAAATCAGCTGTTTACCATTCACAACACCAAACGAGCAATGTAAAATTGGTTTTCTGATTATCATTTTTAACAAGACAGTTTAAAAAAAGAGTGGATCTTTTGTGATTTACCTTTGCACTCAGGTTGTCTTCCTGTCCAACTTCCATTTGCCATACATGTTCTTTCTTCTGAGCCATGGAGGATATACCCAATATCACAGCTGAAATGTACTGTGCTTTTAATTTTAAAGTTGTTTTCTTCTCTAGACCCATGACCTGGGATACCTGGATCACCACAAGAACCAGCTGTATCACCTAGAATTTAGAGTGCAAAGATTAGAAGAAGTATGAAATATTATTATGACATTGCATTTAAAATATGAATTTCTATGTATTTATAAATATTTATATTTATACTTTATCTAGATTATATATATTTCAAATATTATATTATATTATATTAAAAATATATTTTTAGAAATAAACATACATCTCAGTGGGTGTGAATCCCTGTAATTACAAAATTACTTGATTCTCAAATAATTTATTTTTACTTATTTTATATAAGTACAGAAGAGAAATTAAAATTATCTCAGGATTCCCCTTATACGATGGTAAACTTTTGGTAACAGAATCATCAAACATGAATAGGGAAACCAAAACAAAGCCACAAAACCTTGGTCATTTTTCATTTAAAATTAGGAATTCTGAGGAAAACCAATGTTCTCATCATAAAGATAATTTTCTTGTGTGCCTATATTAAGTGTTCATAAAATACTTCCTAGTTTTATGATATCATTAGAGTTATAACAGTTTTACCATTGAATGAAGGCTCTAGTCAACAATTTTATGTACATCTGACATGACGCATTTCCCTGATTCATAATCAACACAGTCGTCGTCATCATCATCATCATCATCATCATCATCATCATCATCATCATCATCATCATAATTAAGGTTATACGTCTAAATCTTCATTTATATTGAGAACTTTAGCTCTAGGTAACACCATATTTGCACAGCAGATCAGTTGTTTAAATCTTTTAATATATACTTAGGATCTGCTGTTTTATCTTTTTAAAGGTCTTTAAGCTAGTTTTCTTTCTATGTAATAAGAGATGAAGTTACATTTTATTACTGAGTTTCAACACGAAAGAGTTGAATTCTAGAATTCTTGGAGCTGCACTGTTCAGGTTTTCACCCACGGATATTCAGCTTATGATTTTCTGTGGCAGCTTGCAAATAAACTGAACAGTCTTCTGTACAAAAATAATTCAAACATCATAATATTTTTGAGAGCATATCTGCATTGT
This sequence comes from Burhinus bistriatus, assembly GCA_013397275.1. Classification (NCBI taxonomy): domain Eukaryota; kingdom Metazoa; phylum Chordata; class Aves; order Charadriiformes; family Burhinidae; genus Burhinus; species Burhinus bistriatus. The sequence continues at coordinate 112,068 of VYXH01012185.1, read as the reverse complement.
TTTGTACTTAGTTACACTGATGTAAATAAAGAAGAAATATTTTAAGAATCAGCTAGAAAGCTTTAATCCAGCCACTGAAGAACATCATATTATAGCTTCACATTAGAGACAATTATAGTAAAAGATTTCTACAAATGATGTAAAGAATGTTTTCTGTAGAATAACCATGCTTTTCTGGTATTTTTCTAAGCTTAAATAGCAACAATAAGAGAAGTTCTTACATAAAAGTAATAAACAAAGTTGTTTGCTCCAAGTAGCCCAAAGACCAAAAGTGACAAACTCACTATTTATGGGCTCTATGGGAAGTTAGGGCCCTGGAGTTGTAGAGGCAGAGAAAAGCAAACCTTCCCTTGCCTTGGTTGGCACTGATGTGTGTAAAATATACTGTTGGAGTGACTGGTGGACACATCTCTTTACTAACAAAAGCATGTACAGAACTGAACAATGAAAGGAAGAAGAGTGGAACTAGCTTGTTTTGCTTTGAGAATTCTGGTGTACAAGCAAATACTTGTTTTAGTCCAATACGTCCAAGGAGCTGACCATATTTTTGTCACTTATGAAGGTAGTTCATTTGCCAACCTGCAGCTTTGTAGGTCATGCTTACTACTTTTTATTTCCTTTCATATAGGCCATGCTTCCTTCCTTCCCCACAAATTTATTGAAAACCAATATAACTAAGCACCTCACAGGAGCTGATCTGCACAACTCCTATAGGCTTGTGGGAAGCGAGAAAGCAGCTGTGGAGCCTTAGTCTAAAGGTACATCTGGAGAGTCACAGAAAAAGGCAGAACTTTGCTTGGAAATGCAGAAGAGAACAAACCTGGCAGCTCGTACTAACCAACCAAACCCTTGCTGAAGCAAATGAAAAGATCTCTCCAACCTCTTGTTAAAGCAGCTAATTGTGAACCACTCACACTAATTTAGGAGCCAATTTTATCATTAATTAAGTCAACCAAGCTTAAACTGACACCTTTCACTTGAGAATAATCAAACATACTAATGTAGTCATGCCTATTACATTATGAACTTTTATAGCATGTATGTGCAAAAAGTATATGGTCCCATGTATTTTAATGCTTGTGGAAATAACAAATTAAGTTAGTATAAGAACTAGCTGACTCTGGTTCAAAATCACAAACTCAAAAGTTTAGGCTCTTCTCTGTTTCCCAATTTCATTATGGGACACAGATCACTAAAGCAGCCTGCCAACCCTGTTTAAAAACAAATTGTAAATAGTTTCAAATTATAATAAGTAAAATAATTTTATAAGCTTTCAAAATACTTCATGTCTAAGCTACTTAGGTGACTTAATATCCCTCTAGTTTGAAAATAGTCTGCTACATATTTTTACAATAATTTAAAAATGTCCTAGATCCATATTTTTTTTTATTATTTGGAGAATCCATATCTTAAATTTTCCGGTATCATTTATTTAGACTATGAAGAACTTGGGGCAGGGCCTATTAATTAGTCTATACTTCTAAAGTGTTTAAAATAATAGATCAGTTTTCAGCAAGTTACTTCTCATTATGCCTAAAATATTTTTATGATGAAAAAAATGAAAATAGGCTTTTTGCTGTGCCAAATATAAATTACATATTCCTCTTGTAAATTAAATCCTGGGTTTCTTCCTAAAGCCTAATCATTGCTGGGAATTATTACTCTTTTAATCTTAGGGAGGTTAACCACCAGCTCTTTTGATTGAAGGTTATAGAAACAATTTTTTCTAAATGACTAATCACATCAGGAAGTGACAGTGATATAATCAATAATATCATAACAGAACATATTTTTATTACCTCATGCAGAGATTCAACTAAGTGATTTTCACAGTCAATTATGAGCCATCATTCACTCATATGTGTAACAAATTCTCAGTTGGCATTTAATTTTAATGAAAAGGAGGGTATTTAGACCACTTGAAGAAGTACACAACCGTTGCTGCCCTTATGAGGAATTCTAAGTTGCTGCAAATTTCTGACTCCAGCTGATATGCACATGATGACTGAAAACTGTGTTTCCGAATGCCAACTGATATCAATGGGATGTGAGAATTCCTTCTAGCTGTAGAATGTGAAACATAAAGTACCATGTAACAAAAAGGAACCTGTCTTAGGGATGTTGTGACAAAATTTGGTTACCTTATGTTTGCTAACATAGCATTTTCTGTTTGAATTCTTCTCTATATATGAAAAGGACAAGCATGCTGTATCTTTTGTCAGTTGAATAGTTTATATTATTTATTATTAATATAATAATCAAAAATACAAAGGTTAGGGCTTTAGTATACATGAAAAATTAAGCAATCAAGTTTTCAAGACTAATAATGAAAGCTAACGATTTAACATATTTTTAGATACAAAATACGGAAATTCTCTATGGTAATCTGCAAATTATTTTAAAATGAGAAAGCATTTCAGATACACACATTGAAAAAGAAGTCTCAGATTGTCCTGAACTAGAATTAAAGTTTAGTACACTACAGCTGAAGAAAATTAGAGTTTGTATTCTGTCACAATTTGATTCACTATGATTCACACTTGAATCTATGTCAAAGCAACATTTCTTCATCTATTGAGAAAAATTTATTAAAGTTTCCTGTCTGTGGGTACAAAANAGCTGTAAAAACATTTTTGGTGGACCTAGTCTGAATTTGCAATTCTCATATATATATATATATATAATTATTTATTAAGTAATATTGTTTTACATTAAGCTTTGATTTCTGATGTATATCTCTAAACATCACAGGTTATAACTTGATATTTGTTCCCATTATGGCAAATTTCCTTCTGATTTTATTGATAGCAAATTAAGGGATTANACTATGATTCACACTTGAATCTATGTCAAAGCAATATTTCTTCATCTATTGAGAAAAATTTATTAAAGTTTCCTGTCTGTGGGTACAAAAATTGTCATTAAAAAAAAAAAAAAAGTATTTTCACGTACGTCACTTACGAATGGTTATTTCAAGATACTTGAATGCTTCTTTAATTTAATAGCAGGATGATTATAGAATAGTTGTATTTTCAGTAAGGTTTCTTTGATATTTTCATTTACATTTTTAGGCTTCCTATTTGTATTCCTTGATATTTTTGTCTATTTTTTCAATTACATTTTTTTAATTAACAAATTAATATATTTTTTATTTATTTATTTATTGCTTATGGAAAACTACAATAAATATTTTTAGATTTTATATACAAAGGATTTTTTCTCCCCCAAACAAATATGTATGCATACTAGCTGTAAAAACATTTTTGGTGGACCTAGTCTGAATTTGCAATTCTCATATATATATATATATATAATTATTTATTAAGTAATATTGTTTTACATTAAGCTTTGATTTCTGATGTATATCTCTAAACATCACAGGTTATAACTTGATATTTGTTCCCATTATGGCAAATTTCCTTCTGATTTTATTGATAGCAAATTAAGGGATTAAATTAGGTGTTCACATTTTCTAGTTTATGTCACATTGTAGTTTGTAATGGCAGATTACTGAAAGAAGACAAACTCAGAGAGCAAGGTAATAACATTTAGATTGTCTTTGTCCGCAACCTCTTCCTAAAGTTTGCAGTGGAATGTTCAAATCCTTGAAAAATTCTTCTAAGCCACTGGAATTTAGTGCAAAATTTTAACCAAGAAGGCCTATTTTAATATTTGTTATTAATTTTTAATTTTTAACTATTTCTGTGCCACAGGCTGTAAAAAGAAATGCATATTCTGAAACTGTAGCTGACATAATCAGTTTATACCTGAATAAACTGAAGAGATGAAAGCAAGAGGAAAAAAAATGGATTGGAATATGTGAGACCCCACCTGGAGTACTGTATCCAGTTCTGGGGTCCCCAGTACATGAAGGACATGGACCTGTTAAAGCGGGTCCAGAGGAAGGTCACAAAAATGATCAGAGGGCTGGAACCTCTCCTATGCAAAAAGGCTGAGAGAGTTGGGGTTGTTCAGCCTGGAGAAGGGAAGGCTCCAAGGAAGACCTTACTGTGGCCTTTCAATATATTAAGACGGTAGGTTTAGGCTGGACACAAGAAAGACTTCTTTTTACTATGAGGGTGGTGAGACGCTGGACCAGGTTGCTGAGAGTTGTGGATGCCCTACAGAATCATAGAATCATAGAATAGTTTGGGTTGGAAGGGACCTTTCAAGGTCTTCTAGCCCAACCCCCCTGCAATAAGCAGAGACATCTTCAACTAGATTAGTTTGCTTGTCCAACCTGACCTTGAACGTTTCCAGGGATGGTGCATCTACCACCTCTCTGGGCAACCTGTTCCAGCGTATCGTCACCCTCACAGTAAAGAATTTCTTCCTAATATTTAATCTAAATCTACCCTCTTTTAGTTTAAAACCATTACCCCTTGTTCTATTGTAACAGGCCCTGCTAAAAAGTTTGTCCACATCTTTCTTATAAGCCCCCTTTAAGTACTGAGAAGATGCAATAAGGTCTCCGTGAAGCCTTCTCTTCTCCAGGCTGAACAAGCCCAACTCTCTCAGCCTTTCCTCATGTGTTCCACCCCTCTGATAGGTTGGATGGGGCTTTGAGCAAGCTGATCTAGTGGAAGATGGCCCCCATGGCTGGGGGATCAGACAAGATGATACTTAAAGGTCCCTTCTGNTGACCATAGGAAGTTCCATCTAAATATGAGGAGGAACTTCTTTCCTTTGAGGGTGGCAGAGCACTGGAACAGGCTGCTCAGAAAGGTTGTGGAGTCTCCGACTCTGGAGACGTTCCAAACCTGACTGGGCACTGTCCTGTGCAACCTGCTCTGGGTGCCCGTGCTCTGGCAGGGGGTTTGGACCAGATAATCTCCAGAGGTCCCTTCCAACCCCTGTGATTCTGTGATTCTGTGATTCTTTGAAGATATCCAAGTACTCTGAATTACATAGGTCTGAATAAGGTCCAAAACCCCACTGATTTCTTTAACCTATATAATGGAAACATGAGGATGATGAGAAAGAGTGTCCCCCCTATATTTATTGAGAATGAAATCTGATAAGATAATTAACCTCTATCACAATCAGTATTTACACACTCTAATACAAGTACTGGGATTTAGTGTGTGACTTGGATTTCTGGTTTTCATTGGATCAATGCTGTTAAAGTGAATCAAACTGAAGTTGTGAAACAGAACGTTCCTAAGCATGAAGTGGTTCAGAAAACATATCTCAACTTCACTGAGGGCTAATCTGTTGCAAGGATTAGATGATGTTCCCTCAAAAGCAAGCATCCTATCCTGATACTGTATGGAACCCACTGGGCCTTATTATAAAGATGGATGTATTATGCAATTAAGATATACCTGAGGTGTTATCAAATCAGNACGCAAACCATTCTATGAGTCTATCATTTACTCATGCTGTAAAGAACCTTGGATTTTCAGTGTGAAACTGGTATAGCAGTACTGTCAGATTTGCATATAAGTTATTTTTCACCTCTTGTTCTGCCATAGTTGTAACCCAAGAAAAAAGTATCACTTGTTTTCGCCCTATAGTTGGAGGTCTGTAACATGTAGTGTTCTCCAGGGGTCAGTACTGGGTCCAGTCCTGTTCAACATATTCGTCAATGACCTGGATGAAGGGATAGAGTGTACCATCAGCAAGTTTGCTGATGACACAAAACTGGGAGGGGTGGCTGACACACCAGAAGGCTGTGCTGCCATTCAGCATGACCTGGACAGGCTGGAGAGTTGGGCA